>JABFPP010000195.1:0-11025 GCA_022817365.1 Mallateleia sp. ZL-2020
GTCACTCGTAAATACGATATACACGTCACAGTATTAACGATGATTTTTCACATTTGGAAGCTGAAAAATTCATAAAAAGTCCCCAAAATTCTTTCAAATCGAGCGTCGAATTGTCGATTCTCGCTTCGAGCTTTATCAGGAATGCGTTGTCCGCGTTCGTATCTCGGACGCGACAAATTTTTTTTCGACTTTACCGAATTTAAATATTTTGTGGTGCATACAATATTTAATTACAAAATCGAAATTATTTTTTCGCTTACATTTTATGATTGAGAATGAAAAAACCATTGTCCATTCTGGCGACGTCACATGTAAATTCGAGATACACGTCACGGTATAAACGATGATTTTCCACATTTGTTAGCTGAAAAATTCATCAAAATGGTTTAAAAATTCGTTCAAACCGAGCGTCGAATTGTAGATGCTCGCTTCCAACTTCATCAGGAACGCGCTGTCCGCGTTCGCTTCTCGGACGCGATAAATTTTCTTTCGAGTTTACTGAATTTAAATCTTTTGTGGAGCACAAAATATTCAATTACAAAATCTAAATTAATTTGTCGCTTGCATTTTCTGATTGACAAGGAAAAAGCCAATGTTCATACCGGTGTCGTCACTCGTAAATTCGGGATAAATGTAACAGTATAAACGACGATTTTTCCCATTTGCAAAGCTGAAAAATTCATCAAAATGGTCCCAAAATTCGGTCAGATCGAGCGTCGAATTGACAATTCTCGCTTCAATCTTTATCAGGAACGCGGTGTCCGCGTTCGAATCTCGGACGCGACAAATTTTTTTCGACTTTACTGAGTTTAAATACTTTGTGGCGCACAAAATATTTAATTAGAAAATCGAAATTGTGTTATCGCTTACATTTTCTGACTGACAAGGAAAACCATTTTTCATACTGGTGACGTCACTCGCGAATTCGAGATACACGTCACAGTAAAAGCGATGATTTTACCCATTTGGAAGCTGAAAAATTCACCAAAGTGATTCCAAAATTCGTTCAAATCGAGCGTCGAATTGTCGATTCTCGCTTCAAACTTTATCAGTAACGCGCTTTCCGCGTTCGAATCTCGGAAGCGATAAATTTTTTTTCGACATTACGGAATTTAAATATTTTGTGGCGCACTAAATATTTAATTAGAAAACCGAAATTATTTTATCGCTTACATTTTCTGATTGACAAGGAAAAAACCAATGTTCATACCGGTGTCGTCACTCGCAAATTCGGGATAAATGTAACAGTATAAATGATGATTTTTTCCATTTGCAAAGCTGAAAAATGCATCAAAATGATCCCAAAATTCGTTCAAATCGAGCGTCGAATTGACAATTCTCGCTTCAAACTTTATCAGGAACGCGCTGTCCGCGTTCGTATCTCGGACGCGACAAATTTCTTTTCGACTTTACTGAATTTAAATATTTCTTGGTGTACAAAATATTTAGTTAGAAAATCGAAATTATTTTATCGCTTAAATATTCTGATTGACAAGGAAAACCATTGTTCGTAATGGTGACGTCACTCGCAAATTCGAGATACACGTCACAGTAAAAACGATGATTTTTCCCATTTGCCAGCTGAAAAATTCATGAAAACGGTCCCAGAATTCGTTCAAATGGAGCGTCGAATTGTCGATGCTCGCTTCAAGCTTTACCAGGAATGCGCTCTCCGCGTTCGCATCTCGGACGTGTTATGTCCTGGCTCGATCCTAGTGGTCCAGTCCTGACATAATTCAGAGGAGGATGGACGCCGTGTGTCCCACGTATGAAACGTGGTCAACGACACCCAACAACACCGATAAAAAGAACGAATGGGACGGTTGATCGCATTTAGGATGTAATAATTGATTATATAATAAGTCTGATAAAATGTAATTTATTGCTTAAAACTTAACAATTATTTTGTTACAATATTTATTTAGTAAAACTACTCGGAATATAGATGTTTTTACCGGTAATACACGCGGTCTTTTAGATGGAGGAGTAGGTTGGTCCTCTTCATGAGTCCAACGAGGTACTGGGGGAGGAAAGGGTTTTGGGACTATAGTACATTTAGGGAGAGGAACTTCTGGGACAAATAAATACAATGGGAGTTCGAGGCCTGTATTTTTAGGAACTAGTTTTCTACTTTTGAGAATTCGAGATATTCTCAGTAAATCTCGGAATACATGGTATATTCCGGCTTTGTGGAAGGCTTGAACCTTGTCCCTAGGGGTTACCCCTTTCTTCTTGGCCTTGTCGACCAACTTGGAATATAACTTCAAGCATTCTTGATTGTTCTTCCGATTCACTGAAACGTTTTACTTTGAATTAAAGGAATATCCCTTTAAAGATCAACCAGGTCAACTAATATGAATGCATAAGTTATTTATTTCATAAAACTCATTAAAAAGAATTATTCGGAAAATTTCCTATAATAGGAATTCTATTAACAAATTATTTAGATAATCTTGATTTTCATAGTAAGATTATGGTAGTTATAAAATTACTTCCGATAAATATTAAATCGATTTAATATTATTATAAGAATATTTCCTACTTATTACTTGACTGACATCTTGAATTAAAAATATATTTAATTATTGAATAATAACAATTTAAATCAAAAATTGTACAGATTTAAATTATTTAAGTTATAAATAAAGATTAACATTAAAACAATAACCAAAGAGATATCTTAATTGAAAATTAATATTTCTTCTTCTTAATTTATATGTAAGTTAAGAACAAGTGATGGATTTCTAACTTTATGGTTTCATGTTTTTAGTCTAATTGTAACATTAAGTATAACATATTATTTAGACATTCCATGTTTATTATTACAATCTTGCATAAATTTTATGTTTTTAAAATAATCTATATGTATCAGGTCTTTTTAATTTTAAAAATAAACAACAATAAAACAAATAAATAAAGAATATAATCTAAAACAAGCAATGGATCTCTACCCTTGTCGTTTCACATTTTATTTAGATATTCTTAATTTCAATGTTTATTATTAAAATATTGCATAAACGTTTATATTCTTTTAAAGTAATTATAAGTATCAGACCAATAAGTAATGAATTTCTAGCTTAGTTGTTTCATATTTAAATTATAACATATTATTTCAAATACAATGTTTATTATCAAAAATATAGCATAAATGTTTATATTCCTTTAAAGTAATTCAGATCTTTTAATTTAAAACGACTCAAATTTTATCTTCAAAGAGAATTTAGATTATTATAGATAGAATTATTAAAAGAATAATGTTTCCTCATCATAAATAGGATTCATTTATTCATTTATCTATTTATTTACTTATTTATTATTTATTCATTTATTTATTTATTTATTTATTTATTTATTTATTTATTTATTTATTTATTTATTTCTTATTTATAATAAGAATATTTCCTTTACTATAAAGGAAGTGTTTTGATTTAATATTATATTATTCAATTTTATTGTTCAATCTATTAATAATTAATGTAATTTTAAATTACTTTAATTTTTATTCAAGAAGTCAATGAATAAAACAGTGAAGTTAAAATTAATTTAACATTTTAATTGACATTTAAATTGACATTATAATTAACATTTTAATTGACCTGGTATTTCTCTTTTTTATAAATTCAGAATTCATACTTTCCCAACTCATTTAGGACATTTTCATTTTTGCTAATTAGTTACTTACTTGATGCGTTTAAGCACCAATTGGCAAGAATGAACACCTACTTTATATCCTCACGGGGTGGTTTTACAACCTGCCTTACTGGTGCTCCCGTTGGACGAACGAGCATGGATTCGAAAGTATTAAATTCATTCTACTTACTAGTTTATTTGTAGATTATTTCTCTGATCTGCACTTCTCAAGCGTTTCCCGGTAGATTGCCTCTGTACTTCCCAAAGATTTTGCACATTTGTCAAAGATTCAGTTTCAGGTGATTAGCACGTTTCACAATTATTCACTTTTCAGAATGCTTTTTTGCATTTTACATAGATTCACTTTCAGATGCTTTTGCACACTTTTACAACTGTTCACTCTCTGACTTTTGATTCTTCTAACGTTCACTTTTGACTAACTTTTAACTCTACTCTTTCATCGGATCATCGTCTGTATTTATACAGATCGACAGAGATTTTTTGGTATCAGCTTGGCTCCCGCTGAGATGGGAGGTTGATTTATTTCCAAAAATAAGATGAAGTGCAAAATGACGATTTGCAGGATTTTTACAGTTTACCCAACTGCATATTTAGATAGTGTATAAAATTTGGAAGGGTTACAAATTTGATTTGTAATTGTAACTGCATTTTTACAGGAGTTATATGCAATTTAATGCAAATATGCATTTTGTGACTAATAAATTGGCAAAAAGGGTTTTATTTCTGTGCATATTATCTTATTATTGCTGATACTTCTATTTGGTTACTGTTTCTAGGTATAATTATTTATATTTATAAAATTATAAATAAAAATTATCAACATTTATAAAAATTTTATTAAATTTGTTAAATTTTTGTATGTATAACAATTGTTATTAATTTTACAATACGTTGTAACAGGAAAAATAATAATTTTCAAAATAGGTTAAAAGTTATGAACAAATAAACATTAATTAATTATTTTCACTAGGTTAATATTATTATTTCTCTCTAAAATTTTATAATCAATTGTAAAGTGATTCTATTAAATTTTTAATATAGTAATTGTTAGTAATTTATTGTTTCTTAACATTGATTTTATTGTTTGATTTAGGTTGTCTCAAAATTTATTTGAAAAGTAATTTCTTATTTGACAGTTTTTGATTACTTATATTAATCTCGTATATTTGTCATGGAGATTTTATAGTAAAGAAAAAAATTATCTGTAATTTAACATCAATTTATTTAATTATTTACTTGAAAAATCAAATTATTAAATAATTCCTATTATCTTTTGTTCTACTTATCGGATCGATTTGAATTTTGTAAGGTTAAAGGATAATCGTTTTTTGAACTTAATTATATAAAAATTTATCCATTTTTTGTTTAATTTAACATACTTTTTCTTTATTAATAAAAATAACTTGGATCGTTCAAGCGTTTTCCCAAGGTCATAAATCTCATAGCTCCGTTGACCTACTCGGAAAATAGGCACCCACCTCCGAGGAGGCATGTGTAATTTTTAGTATTTGGGAAATTAGTGATTTATGTTCCTCTTGTTTCTATTCTTGCTTAGCGATGTACGGTGAACTTGATCTTCGCAAGAAATTTTAATTTATGATGATTTAAATTTCCTATTTATTTGACAAAATTTCAAATGATATAGTCTAACCCCTTTTTGGCTAATTTTTGGGTAATCTGTAAAGAATTTTTAGAAATGATTTGAATACAAATTCGAATGGTGTTTTTATTGTAATTTTTAGTTGTTCATTACTCTTTGGAAAAAATGCATAAATCAGATGGCATTTAAAGAGCATTTGTACAGCTCCTATTTCAACCCATAATATAACATCTCCCGTTTTTGAGAAAAAAGAAGTGTCAAACACTTCTTTTTTTATGAAGTGCTAAAATTTTCAGATGGTAAGTTTTGTCAGAGGTTCCATTTTTGGTCAGTCTTCCTTCAAATTTCAACATGGTAAGTAGTAGTGTCTTCGTGCGCGTTTTTGTGTTTCCGTTTTTGATTATTACGTATTTGTGCAATTAGTGCAAATTATAGTGCAATTTGTAGTGGTGATTTTTTCCAGATGTCAACAGATCCGGTAAAAAATACATTAGGACCATTAAGGGGTGTCGTCAAGGACGCCACGACAGTGCATAGAATTTTAGGAAAACTAAAATCTCTTCTAAAGAGGGATGCGCGGGCTGCACTGAGGGCAGCATACTATTTAATATCCATTATCTACAATGATCTGAACATCCGTCATATTGAGGGTGACATTTTGAGACCTCTGTGGACGGCAATAAAAAGGAAGGCAAAGGCAGAAAGCAAGAAGAGTGAGTATTTTGATTCTAAACTATGAGGTTATTGTGTTTTGTTTCCTTATTACTAAAAATTAATTGTTTTTTAGAGACACACGAGGCGCGGTTAAAGCGACTTGCAAACAAAAAGTGATTAAAATGTATAATTAGAATAAAACAATCTTACTCTAATTCTGTTTCTTATTTCCGAGTAGTTTTCCTATTAGTCCTAATCTTTTATAATAGTTAATTTTATCAACTGATTATTAGGTAGAGGGAATAAAAAGGCATCCACCTTTTTCCTCACCCTTTTTACTCCATCTTCCTTTACAAAAATTTTGGTTATCTTAAAATTAGACGCATTCGCTACAAGATAAACATTTATATATACCACTGTTAAAAATCGTGCTCATGATTTTGCTAAATTTTATTATATATATATATATATATATATAAATATTCGTACTGTTATGAGGTGAAAATATATCTATATAATTTTTATGTTTTTATTGAATAAGTTACTAATTATAATTAATGTGTTTTTCCCTTTTTCTCCATTAACTGTATATTTCTTGCTAGAGCGGAACGCCGGCGCAAGAATTTACCTAGAATGCAAATCAATGGTCATTCTGTTTTAGTAATGTAGCATTTTAATTCATTAACATAATGTTGTCTGAAACAGAAGGTACGTGAATATAATGTATTTGTTGTAATAACAATTTTGAATGATTTAAGATTTGCTGTCAGTAAGACACAGGATTTCTGTAGTAGATAATGATAATAATTCAGATCTGAATACAATTAGTAACTCAGTAATTTCAATTATTAATATACTTTTATTTATTGTTAATTATAAAAGGTATACATATATTTCCTCCTTCTTTATATATTTAGACCTAAACTAAAAGAAAATATTATTTTTTTTCTTTAAATCATTATTTAAAATATATTTTTATTTATTTTTATTTCATATATATATATATATTTTTTTATCTTAATAGTTATTTTTATCTTATAGCTGTATAGATAATGATAATTTTATTAATGCCAACCTTAAATTTCTTAGCCTTAACAATGATATATATGTTGCACAGAAATTTAATTTTAGTTTGCACTGAATCTTAATAATTATGAAATAAAAGTTATAAATTTTATGTACCTGACAGTTTTAGTTGAGTTTAATTTTTTATTTTTTTTTCTTAAACACATTGTTATAATTTCAATATAACTTCAATACACAGTTGTAATTGATATTTGATTAAAGCTTATTCTTAATTTGCTGCTAGCTGCTTCTCAAGGGGAAAGGCCTGCTGCTGCTGCTGCATCCGAGGAGAGGAAAAGGTTCCTTGTCATATTGCATCCTTGAACTGTCCGGTATAGATGATGAATGGATGGTTCTTCATAGGGGTATGGCCAGGTCTATAGTGCTGTGCATACATCATGGTTCATATTGGGTTTTGTTACTTGATTTTTCCTCAGCTACTTTATTACTCTTCATACTCTTTTCCGCTAGCTTTTGTGTTTTATTAAATTGTTTCCTTGGGGTAATAGAGGGTTTGTTCGGCTGATTTTCTTGCTGTGAAGTTGTTCCTAGGTTACATTGAGCTTGTAGTTCGGAGTATACTTCTACTTCAACAATAGCCTTGCTCACAGGTATAGGTTGTGAAATTGATTCATAAGTGTTTTCGGGATCTTGACGCACTTTAAAATCGATATTCATAAGTTCTTTGTCAGGAAATAATTGGTTTCCTTCTACATCTTCATGACTTTCATGATTGGACTGCTTCTTTGGGGGTTTATATATGTATTTCCCAAGATGGACTAGTAAATTAGTAACAGTGTCCCAAATTGCTCCAATGAGATAGATGGACCAACCGTAGATACTGTGTAAAGCGTACCCGTGGATAATAGTATCTATCATAAGTTTAATGAATCGGATCATCATATAGATCCCGATAAGACCAGCGCTTGCAGTACCAAATCTTACTGCGCCATTCCATACTTTATTCCATAATTGAGAAGCTAAGTTTGCCAGGGTTTCTGGATCAAAAGCATTGGAGATCTTGAATGAGTGGGGAACTGATCCTCTAATGCCCGATATCGTTCTGGCAAATTCATTTAAAAGTGCAGGCTTCTCTTGAGGAAACATTAGGTGTTCTCTCAAGCGATTTAGATCCTTTGATGTGTATAACCCACCATTTGCCAAATTTCCAGGGCTGGAGTATTGCCATGTGGGTTTTGTCATTGGTTTGACTACAGTCGGTGAAAAAGTTTCTTCAGGTGGGTGTCCTTGACCAGATAGTTTAAACCAATTTCCAGCGATTTGGTACATTATAGGTAACATTTTTTCACAAGAGACCTCTGTGCCTCTTTTGACTAGAATCCTCGTCTTGGGTGTTAAAAAATAAGAGGCATTGTTCCAGGTAACTGGAAGTTCTTGATAACAATTTTCGATACGTCTGTAGTTAACTGTTACCTGTTTACATTGAATTATATGAGCAACTTCACCACCTTGCACAGCTAAGTAGCCAGGGCCTTTCATAATAGTATAAGCAAAGGCTTCAGGGTTTTCCTTCAAGGTATTTAAAGCATTCTGTAGAATTTGTTTTTCTAATTCACATTGATGTACCAAGATATCCCGGTACATCCTTCTTAACTGACCTTGTAGGTGTTTTTCTACATATACAAATTTCGTGTTAACATATGCAAACATATCCAAATCGTGTGTTTCCAAAGCCTTATCTCGTACTACTGTCTCTCTCATTGGTACTTCTATAATAAAAAGTTTCGGGTGTTCCGTTCTCTTCATCGTATATCCACATAACCTTTTCGTACCCGTAACTGCGAGTGCAAAAACCATGTCATCGGAAGAAACCGTATAGACTTCTTGCGATTTGTCACTAGTGGCTTCCTTCATCTTAATAGCTTTCCCTTTGTAAACCTTGCCATATGAGTGAAGATCGCATGTTTCCCGGATAATTTCCTTCCAATAGGAGTATCCGCCGGTAGGGTCGAGACATATTTCAGCGTCGTAGTCACAAGTGACTCCATTGTGTAAAATCACTTGATTCCGTGGAATATTTACGACTGCTTGGAAATCACGAAGGCTAATTTTTAAAGTGGCAGTTACCATAACATCAGTCCAGGTTCCCAGATAATCTGAATAAACAGAACCATAACATGTGCCGTCTATCCTGGCACTACCAGCAACTTGTACACTTGCTGTTCGCGTTCGATTTACTTGCAAATAATCTATCAGCACACCGTTGCTAAAAAACCATTTCCCTGTTTTGTGCATGTCTTCGCAAGTTTCTCTACTTATCTTCATTTCATACTCAGCTACTCCATTTGTGACCATTGAAATGTGAGAAAACATTCCGCATCTTGTAATATATCTTGTTACTTCAACCTTACATTGTTTCACCATGGTGTTGCCATATTCTGTGGCTTGAACTAATTCAATATGTACTTCAGTGGTATTTAATTGAGGATCGGAAATATCACATCCTCCCACGTCAGAGAGTGATACCGTGGTAATATTTATTCTATCAGAGTTACAATCGTAACCGGTTAGACCGGAAATACCTGGTAACAATAAGGACAATAATAAAATTATGATTACTTTCATTGGGGAAGTTCCCAAACGAAGGCGTTGCACATTATCAATCATACTCTGTAATGGACCAGTTGTGCGTCTTCGCGGCAATCTGGGTTGATTCAATTGCGATCGACGAGGGTATCTTCGACGTTGCGTGAAGGAAGTATTTAGGGTTTGGGTACCCCTTGAACATTGAATATTAGATGTATCAAGATTCTCTGATTCATTATTCTCATTTCCATGTGGATTTGGAGAAATATCGTCATAAACAGATTGAACTTCCTGTGGTATAGATGGGTTTAAATTTCCATCTAATTGTCCTTCCTTTGATAGTTTTCGATTCTTAGATGGTGTTAATTTACCCTTTTTAAGAAATTTGCAAATATGCGAAAAGTAACCTCCTTTGCTGGAGGAAGGGCATTCGTCTTCTAATGTTTTAGTTGAATTCTCTTCTTCCTTCTCATGACCTTCTGGGATATTTGGTTCGTCCATATTATCCTCTGATTCCCAAACTTCAGTGACAGGTATATGGGTGAGATTAAACTGAAATTCTCTTTCCTTTTCAGGGTCTACAAATGGATCGTAATGTTTTTTCTTCTCATTATCAATAAAAGGAGGTAATGGGAGAGGATCACATACTTCATATTCTACATCATCTTCACAGCTTTCATCACTCAATTTGGTTTCTTGTAAAAATGACTTTTTATTTTCTTGAGTAATGGTTTGCTTGTCATTGTATTTTTCATATGTATTTATATAATCTTTTACTTGTTCAGCTAAAGAAGAACTTCTTCCAATCTTTAGTTCTCCTCTTTTTATTTGTTTTTCAATTTCCCATATAGGGAGTTTTAATTTATTAGAAAGTTTTTCCATTATTTCCAATAGTTTTTCGTCTCTTATGGCTTTTTCTTCTTTCTGGCGACGTTGCTCGTCCCTGTGAGCCTTCCAGATGGCTTCGTGTTTTTCCTTTTTGCTCAAATTAGAACAAGAATCTAAAAGACCCCAATTATTCAATTTGTGGTCAAGTTTAGTCATGGTGACTTCTTCCGCTGGGAGATATCCTTTTCCGTTGTTAGAACTCATGATGATGATAACCTGTGAATTATTGTCCAGTGTTATTTTCTCCGGTGATGTATGAATGCCTACACCGATCAGCGGAGACAATTTTTACTTTATTTTTTATTCTGATTTTAAGATTTTTGAATTAGGAACTTCTATGATTTTGAATGGTCCTCTGTATTGATTGCAAAATTTGTTTGTTTTGTTTTCATTTAATAAGAAAACGTAATCTCCAGGAGTAAATTGTATAGGTTTTACATTTTTGTCATATCTTTCTTTAGATTTTTCTTTAGATTTGTTAAGATTTTCTCTGCAAATCCTTCTAAGGTGATACAATCGTCCTATTAATTGGACAAGATAATCATCATAAGTTTGTATTCGTTCATATTCAGGGAGTACTTGACTGGAAGGAAGAATTGCTGTTTTTCCAAAAACCAATT
>JABFPP010000196.1:0-11010 GCA_022817365.1 Mallateleia sp. ZL-2020
ATTTAAAACTTTAAAAATTAAATTGTGTAACTTATAGGATAATATTCTCTGCATCTGTACATATACTAGTCATTTTTAAATATTTATTCAAAAATCGTATATTTATTCAAAATATACGATAATAATTTTCATTAAAAAAACAAAACAGATGTTTTTTTTCCATCCCTAATTCCATTCTTGTTTCCATCCCTAATTCCAAATCTTGTAATTAATAATATAACAAAGATGTTGCATAAGTTTAGAGTGTCTTTTTGGTGTAACAGCTGACCCGTGTTTTACGGGCAACAGACGTCCGTAAATTTGGTGCATCAGAAGAACCAAAAACGGGACGTTCGTTAACCTCAAACTCTAAGTGCAGCTATCGTACTTTGAGAAGTACGGTAGTTGTAATAAAACGTTTTCCGTGTAGTAACACATTATCTATATCATAATTTATCACATGTCAGATGAGACTGTCATTTTAAACATTTTTTTTATAAATGTAATTAAATATTGTTCTTTTTTATTGCGATATATATTTATTATTATACATTATTTTATTCATAATTCTGGATTAAATAGATTATACTCTAGTATTTATTATATTTGATTGTTACTCTTTGGTTTCCTTCCACGTTTTTCGCTTCCGTTTTAGTTTTATTTTCTTTTTCTTCTTTTTCTTTTTTAATTTTCTTGAATAATCTTGAAAAATATTTATCTGATATTACTTATCAAAACAAAACTTTTATCCGGGGAACAAGAAAGGTTTTATTAACACGATACAAATAAATTTATATATATATTTCAATTTTTAATGTATAAAAAAAATAAGTGTCACAATTATCGCGATATCACAATTACCCCGGTTGACCCTATATTTAATACATGTAGTTAATTATTAGTATATTTTAAGTAAAAAAGTCTTATTATAAGACGTCTTTAGTGTCATTCCTATGAAAAATATATTGAACCCAATCACTGTGGGGGAAGGGGCGAGTCGACATAGACGAAAATTTCAAAATTTCTTTATTTTGTTAATAAAAAATGGTGAGTCCTCATGCCAATCCCTAAAAAATTGTTATTTTTTATATCATATATTTTTTATATTAAACAAATTATAATCAAAAAACAAACTCTGTTTATTTAGATTTTGTATGCATTTTATCTTGAACATTTGAACCCTACCACAATCGGGTTAAAAACGATATTTATTTTTGTAGTGAATATTATATTTAGATTGTCTATTTGTGAACTGAACACATTTTATGAAAATTCACACACGCATGTATAAGATAATATTATAATATTATGGCCAATAAAAAATTAATAATTTTATATTGGCCATGCGTGTGTGAATTTATATTAATTTTTAAATTTAATGCTTAAATTTATTTTTGGGTTCAAAACATCAGTGCAAGTGCAATCAAACTTAATCCAATAGAAATTTACGAATTTATATTTTACATTTTCAAAAACTCTATAACATTTTTGTATAGTTAAATCATTTCTAATGATTTAAGTGTATAATTTTTTTATATTTTATTTTTTTATATAAAAAAAATAAAATATAAAAATAAATAAATAATAGATAAAATAAAAAAATGCCAATGATATTACAGAATACAATTTAGTGACAAATAAGAAAATTTTTATTTATTTTATTGGTTGTAATCTAAAGAGACCAATAATTCAACTTTTCTATCTGAAATTATACTGAGAAAAATCCTGAGTTCGTGGTACTCCGAAAAAGGTCGTATTATTGAAGAGGTCTTATTAAAGGTATTATTAAAGGTCTTATTTATTGAAAATACTGTTTAAAACCAATTTAAAAATGCGATTGAGAGCACTAAAAATTACGTGAATTTTATACTTGTTGAATTTGATTTGTATTTGTTGGGAAACACATCCCTAATAGCGCACGATATCTCTTCAAGATTTTCGAAATGTCCACCCTAAAAATATCCCTGGGATATCGCCAGTATACTGCAATATACTGGAGATATTCACAGGATATTTATTAAGGGGACATTTATTGGGTCCCCAGGATATCTCTAGTATATCTTGTGCTATTAGGGATATCATGCTCATTGATACACGAAGGAAGCTTATTTTTAGTGGGCCAATATGTTGATGTTCGTTTTATTACATCTTATTCTTCTGTAAATAATAACACTGAACAGTAGGAAAGCCATGTAACTTGGTAGTTGTGTGATTGATGACTTGACTGAGAGACAACGCTATAATTAGCCATCTTTCGTCGACTTTTTTTTATGTCAGTATTTTCAAATTTTTTTGAAAATACACTAAATGCTTAAGCATGGTATAGACCGCGCTCGATAATTTGTATAGTTTTAATTTTTTTAAACGCCATCAACGAAAAATTAGTAATATGATCTTTCTAAATCTTCTTGCGTGGAAAAAAAGTTGACTCACTTGTGCACTAATAAAAGTATCTCGTGGATGCGCGAGGAATCCACTTTCCATCAGTGATCAAATTTTTGTTGAGAGGAATTCCGATTATCATTGTCGACAAAATTCACTGACGACCAGTGGATAACTTCTCACGACAGTGACTGAAATATAACCTCAACTGAATTGTTTACACCAACCAGCAGAAAACTCCAGTGGTAATCTCATTAATATTACAATGCGTGGATCATATTCTTCAGAATATTATATTATTTTGAAGAGTGTGACAAAAGCTTGCTCGGCGAAAGCAAGAGGCTTTCCACATGAATTCGTTCACGCTTGTTTATCATCACATTTTTTAAAATTAACATGCATGAAGTTTGACAAAACTATGTTTCAGCAGAATGTAATTATTATTAATAATAAAAATAAGTACTATATAATTATTATAGTCACATAATTAAGTTACTAACAAAATTAATGCGTTTAGGATGAGCAGAAATGCAAAAGGATGAATTATTAGAATAATGAAGCAAAGGATCAAATTATTGTTGAAGACAAATATGAAGCCTTAATCAATTTTAGTTTCCTAAACAACTTAATCGGAATTTTGTTACTGGATGTTCAAATTGGGTATGAAAAATAAAAAATATTAGCAGTGTATGAATGTTAATACTAATATAAGGGGCTCAGGAATCTATTAGTATCAATACCGTTTAAAATCTTTGATTTGAATGGAGATACCTAACAGCATATTATTATTGTACAATATCATGACAGAGTTTTAAATTTATAAAATGTATTGCTAAGTATTACTTGTATGTATAAATATAATTAATAGTTATGAATAAATATTTTTACAATTACAACATTTCATTATTGGTAAAAATAAACAATTAATTAGTATATTTTTAACTTAAAATCTTTACTTAATGCAACACTACGAAAAATACGTCATTGATTGTCTTAACAAGATGTTCTTTTGAACGATGCCGTGATGATTTTCGTAGCCGTGATGTTCAGATTCGAAAATTGCAGCTTACGAATTTTTAAAATGGAGAACGTTTATTCACTGGTGCCAACTTAAAAATAACAAATAAAAATATCGAATTTCTGTAATTTCTAATGAATTTAAAGAGAACCATAAAATAATGCACTTAATATCTTTTGTTTTTATGTAAACTTACTTATTGGACTATTTCAACTCCAATGTATGAAAAAGCTAAAGAAGCTTGTACATTCAAATAAAACTCAAATTTCTTAATAGATTTTACACGTTGAGTTGTAAAGTCTTAAGACTTTTCTGTTTCACAATATATGGCATTGCAATTATCACAAATTAGTCGAAGCTTTCGAACAAAATCCCAGTTCTTATTATTATTCAGCTGGTGAACGTCAACAAAGATGATTTCAGATGAACTTTGTACAGAAAAGACGGTTGTAATATTTGAAAGCATGTTCATAATTTCTTTCATTCATTTCATGATTTTGATAAGTGTTAAGATTTTGCTTTTTATTCGAATACACAGTTATTAAATTAGAAATACATGTCTCATTTTTCGCGCCTTTTGTAAATGAGCAAAATTTTTTATTTGTTTCTAACAAATTGAAAATTGCTTTTTTATTTGTTGAAAATTGTTGTTGAAAATTTTTATTTATTTTTAACATATTGAAAAACTTTCTAAATCTTCGCCACTTTTATTTTTAAAAGATCGATCAACAAACTAAATGTAAAACTAAAAAATTTAAATATTTGTCAATAGCAATATACTAAAAATTTGAAATTTTGTACTTCGTTTTCAATAATTGTATGTTATGTTAGCAAAAAAATGTATTTTAGGTATGTTAGGTAAAAAAATGATGGTACTTAATTTCATGACTGTATTCTATGAAAAATGTTATAATACAAATTTATAAATTATAAGAACAAAAATATGATTTTAAGCAAAATTTGTCATAGGATAGAAATTTTCAAATTCTCTTTCTTCCTAGGGGTTGCATGACAACAATCTTAAAAAATTCCCTAATGCTTAGTCTTTAGTCCTCTTAAACATAAAAGAGATTTTTTCATAAAAGTTATTCTTTCACCAAGTAAAAATTCAGCTTGTCCTAAAATCAATCCTCACCAAAACAATTTCTCCGCCATCCAATACCATAATAAAAATTACATATAACCTAATATCTTAAGACTTATTCTATTATTTTTTCTGGTAACTGAAAATAAACGTATACGTTAAGCTTAATAGTTGTACTATGAAGTAGTCTTATTTAGTTAGTTTGACTATGTACAATTTATTTTATTTTTTTTCACATTTTTCAAACATTTCACTTAGCTTGAGTTTATGTAAATAGTACCGATTTTAATATGTTACTTTCTCTTATGTACTAGGTTACTGAAGAAGAATTTGTCATATCAAAGGCACAGTTTGTAGGTAGAAGAAATTTATTTGGTCCTACAAATCAGGTGATTTCTAATGGAAATGAGGTATGAACATAGAAAAATTGTTACCCAGTTGTATATACACTAAAAGAAACTGTTGTAAACCAAACAAAACAGGAATGTAAAAAGTAGTTTGTAATGTTGTATTCTGTTAGGACCTTGTGAAGTTAAATAATTATTTACGTTTGTATGTAAATAAATAAAGTATGTAAATAAATAAAAATAAATAAAAAAAAGGAAGAAAAAAATAAACAAAAGAATAACTTTTCTTGAAAAGAAGCAAATAGTAGCTTTTATTAAGTATATAGTAGCTTATATTAAGTTCTATTAACAAAATCTAATTTAACTTGAGTCTGTAGTAAACAAAAACCAATTGTTATTATAGAAACGCAATATAAACATATAAAATTAAACAATTTTAGGGGACAGTTCGGTGAGTTTTTTAGTCCTAATAAGGAATGAGGCTAAAAATCTGAAATAATTACAATATACACTAAAAAACGCACCACTTAGAGTATATCAGAAAATAGTTGATTTTCAAACGTGGGGCATTTTCTGAAGTTACATCGTAGAGAAAATTTGAAAAAGTCCTCTGGATATATAACTTTCTTCTACAATTTTCCAAATGTTTGTTTAATTTGTCTCGATACAATCCCTTGAAGACCGGTGTTAAGAAAAGCAAGTTTTCCGATATTCTCTAAGTGTTGTGTTTTTTTCTGCTTAGTGTACGTGGTCTTAGTCGATAAAAAAATACTGTATATTGGGGGAACCTTCCTTTTTCAAGAAAAAAATTATAATTTTACAATAATTAATATTTCTACAAAATCTAACGCGAACTGGTAAAAAATAATCGGTTTTATTTTATATACAGAAGGCTAGATTAAATAAATTGTATTTAGCTTATAGATTTTGGAGTATTTTTATTTATGTCAATATGTTGGTTGAGTGCACATGTTTGTCAAATATCAAAATGTGTCAACTGGATTTCTAAACTATTATATTTTGTACAAAACAGCGATAAATTTTGTAATAATATTAATTAAAATAAAAGTATGAATTCTTTATTTGAGTATACTCTTAATTGTTTTAACAAATTAACATTTTAAATATGAAAATTTTATTAATACATAAAAGATATAAATTAGCGCTATATAGGACAAACGTGTTACTACGATGGATAGATATCAACTAATAGAAGAGAACGACCAACAGTGAGGCACTTAACTTGTTATAACTATATTCGAATATATTTTGGGTGCGTTTACTTAAATATCTCACTATTGGTCACTTTCTGCTACAAAATGATTTTCTTATCTACGCTGATTCGTGCATTTTCGAATTTAAAGATTTAATAATAATATTAGAATTCAATGGAAAATCTATCTTATTAATAGCCCTGTAGATTTAAATATGTAAATGCATATCTTTAATTTAACTAATCAATTTAATGGAAGATACGTATTAAATGGCAAAAATCCGTAATTTTAATCCATTTTTTCCCTTTAATAGAATGTCTGTGTTGATCAAAATAACATGTTCATAACATAAAAGTTGATACAAATTTTTTAATATGTCCAAAAAAGCGATAAATATGACATGACGCCATATTCAAAACTCAACTCTTAAGTAATTTACTTGCAATATTATTTTCTGAATCAGTATTTAGTCTCCTACAAATTATTTAAACACGATATTTCGATAATTGTTTTTGTTTTTGAGTTTAGATTTTTTTTCATTTCCATTCCAATAAACTGGTCATTTTGTCAATTGTTCATAATTGTTTTTCACTGCTCGCGTATAATTACTTTTTAAACAATCATTTTTAAATGCCATTTTATACATATTTTTCCTTTTTGCATCCGAGACGCAGTAGTAAAATTTTAAGTAAGTCAAATAATAACTGAGTGTTAAATATTCATTTGAATGTAACAAAACATGGAACAATAGTTTTCGAGATAATCGCGTCTGAAGTTTGAGAATGCTCTCTACTGCCTAATGAAAAGTTTAAAAAATAATGTTTCTTGGTTTTCCGACATGTCAAGTTTATCACGTCAAAGCTGAAGTTCCAAAGTAGTCAAAAACAAAAATAAACAATTTTTTTTTATTTTCATGATATTTCCAATCGGTGCTACCTCTCCTTAACAAATTAATTGAACATAAACATCTTTAATTAAACAATTCAAAAAGTTTAATGTGTTAAAACCGATAAAATCTCTGCAGTTTTTATTGCATTTCTTGAATTTCAATTAGTTTTTGTTTACTATACCGTGGGTTTTAATTTATGAATTACAAAATTTGAATAAAATGTCCAAAACGTAATATATACCTTAATATCATATATATACCTTATATATATCATTATATATATCATACATATACCTATATATATACCTTAATATAAATTTGTTTACAATAAGTAATGATTTCAAATGTGTGGAGCAATTTAAAATAAACTAAAATTTAAAAGTCCTTAATTTCCTTCAATTAAAACATACTCAAATTAATTTACTTATTTCCGACTTCTTAATATTATCCATTAATGTAATAATCATATTTTAATGAATTATTGTAGGATCAACGTCAAAATGAGGTACACAATGAAGAAAACGTTATTGTAAATAACAATAATAATGCTGATGATAACAATGATGGTAATGACGTTGAAATTTATAACGCACCCCATAATGATAATGAAAATGAAATTGCTGATATGCCACAAAATGAACAGCAAATTAATAACAACAATAATGTAGGATACAAAAATTATGAGTTGGTTGGTTCACAGGTGAGCAAATAACCGCATAATCGTTTAATGTGATTGTAGAATTAATGTCCATTGAACTTTTCATTAACCGTATATTTAGTAAAGTAATTACTGAACGTTTAAAATATAATATCTGTCATATTTATTAGCTGAAAAATATTTTAAATCATTGTATATTAATAATTAGTATATTAAATTATTATGATAATTACAGGTGCATCTTGGTGAAGGTATTTTCATTCCGGAGGACACATGGGATATTATAAAAACGGAATCAACGCATTCGAAATTTGTTAAAAGTTTATTGACTGCAATATGGGGTCCTCGGCAAATTATAACTAGATGTATTGACATTAGCCGTGTCACAAAACGTGTAATTCCTGGACTTGAAGATTCTCCAGTACAGCCATATACCCCGCAAAAAATGGCTGTGTTGAAAAGTAAGTTAACATTGTAATATGTTTTCATTTCAGACTGTATCACTTTAACATTTTAAGCTTGCAGTACTATGAAACGCCACAAGTTTATTTGTATTAGTGTTATTTTTGGTAGTGTTTTAAAGCTTACTAAATAAAAGTTTTAAACCATATTAACAAAACATATATTTAGAACAAAAATAATAAAATAAAATATTATTATATTTTCAGGATGCTACAAGGATCATTTGAAGGAAAAAAAATTGATGGGAAGAAAGTTAAAAAATGCTTTGGCAAAATGTAATATATATATCTGAGAAAAAGAAAGATGAAGTGCGAAAATACTTGCGAAACCGAAATTAATTTAGCGAATCTCTTTTTTAAATCTATGTAAAACCTTTATGTTAATTTATAATTTGTTAATTTATAGTGTACTTCAAGTAAAGTAATGTCATGTATTTATATAATTTAATTTATAGGAAATTTTAATACATCGCTTGTGTAACATTCGATAAAATATTTTGCTATTTAAAAATAACTTATTGGCGTTTGTATGTATGTCATCCTTTGTTTTAATAAATGGTATTATTAATTATACTTGAATAATAATAATAATAAAAAATTATTAATAATATTGTAATTGTGAAAGTTACACGAGTAATGAATATTTTAATGTTTTAGTTTCGAAATCTTAAAATATGTATTGTATTTCAGTAGAAAAAAATTTGTTAAACTTGGCTATTTTCATAATAGTAAAATAATCATAAAAATTAAGAAGCACGATTATCCTAAATATGACTATGATATTGTAATATGAATAGTTTGAATCAATAAAAAATTTATATATTTTAATATGCGAATTTTAATTTTAAATCTTTGATGAAATTAATAGGCAAATACGTAAATATAATCATACATATATGTAAAATTATTAAAGTTTATGGTTTTGATTTATTTCATTCAAGTTAAATGAAATTAAAACATTTTTTTCACAATTTTTAAATTAAAAAAGGTTTGATCATATTAAACTTTACAATTTAAATCATTAATATTGAATTGCTGATTTAGCATTCCAACTTTTAGGAAAATTTGCAATCTGCACTACTTAGATAGCAATGCAGATTTTAAATTTAACAAGAATTTTTTTCAGTGTAATGTTTCATATGTACAAAAACAGTTTCTTAGAAAACAAAATAAAATCAAAGAAATTTATTTTAAAATTTAGAATTATTTTAAAATTTCAGAATTATTTTAAAATTTTATTCATATTTTTTATAATTTATAATTAATATTTTTAAAATTGTCGGTACTTTTCCTAAAATAAAATGTCCAATTTCCTCATTTTCATTCATTTTTAACATAATGTATTGTTAGCATATTTATTAGCAAAAAGTATGTTCTTTATATTTGGTATAATGCTTTGTCCTTTTGTTGTGTCAATGATGGTAAGGATATCTTTGAACATAAATATAACCGCATCACTGTTCACTTTTACAGGGGAAATTTTTAATTTGGTTCACAAATAATCCCTCTTGTCCCCTACAGTTCTATTATGTTATTAGATAAAATGAAAAAAATGAAGCAGATATTAGTGTAGGATCAAAAAAAGGATTGCGTAGGATTCCATTTATGATCCCATATAGGATCCTATGCAGAATCTCATGTAGGATCCCATATTGGATTTTATTTAGGATCTTATCTAGGATCTCTTATAGGATCCTATTTTATATCCTACGTAGGATTCTATATAGGATCCTTGGTAGGATTTCATGTTGGATCCTATATAGGATCCTATGTAGGAAATTGGCATAGGATCCTGTAAAGGATCCTACATAGGATCTTGTATAGGATCTCATGTGGGATTTCATGTAGGATCCCATGTAGGATCCTATAAAGGATTTTTTGATAGGGAGTTTTCAAAATAGCGGATCATATTGGATAAATATTATTACAAATAAATATTATTTAATGAAATACTTGAGTAATCTATACAGGTATAAGATGCCATATTTTCGTATATATTCTATAGAAAAATATTAAAGTAGGGCTATATTTATATACATATATATATATGTCCAACGAGAAATTACTATTTTATTAGGTTGAATCCATAGGCCAAAAGAGAATGTAATATATGACATGTATGGCAATGTTTCCCTTAATACATGGGCTGAAAATTCTCGGGCCTAACAAAGAAAACACGGTTTTATTCGTTCAAAATTGGCTTTATTCATCAATATAATCTCCATCAAGAGCAATACAATCATTCCAGCGCCGCTCTAACATTTCAATACCATTTTTGTAGAACGATTTGTCTTTTGCCTCAAAATAGGCTTCCGTTTCAGTGATAACCTCTTCATTCGAGGGAGATTTCTTACCGGCGAGCATTTTTTTGAGGTCTGCGAACAGCCAGTAGTCGCTGGGAGCCAAATCTGGAGAATAAGGTGGATGCGGGAGCAATTCAAAGTGCAATTCATGTAGTTTTGCCATTGTTTTGATTGACTTGTGACACGGTGCGTTGTCTTGATGGAACAAAATTTTTTTCTTTGCCATATGCGGTCGCTTTTTTACAATTTCGGCCTTCAAACGTTCCAATAACGCTATATAATAGTCACTGTTGATGGTTTTTCCCTTCTCAAGATAGTCGATGAATATTACACCTTTCATATCCCAAAATACCGAGGCCATAACCTTTCCAGCTGATTGTTGTGCTTTCGGGCGCTTTGGACGAGGTTCACCAGTTGCTGTCCACTCAGATGACGATCGTTTTGATTCCGGAGTGAAGTGATGGATCCAGGTTTCATCCATTGTCACATATCGACGCAAAAATTCCGGTTTGTTACGTTTAAACATGGCCAAACACTGCTCAGAATCATCAACACGTTGTTTTGGTCAACAGAGAGCAAACGCGGCACCCACTTTGAACAGAGCTTTCTCATGGACAAATGCTCATGCAATATAAAGCCAACATGTTCTTTTGATATCTTTACGATGTCAACTAT
>JABFPP010000197.1:0-10999 GCA_022817365.1 Mallateleia sp. ZL-2020
TTTCTTTCGGTTCTATTATATTAACCTCGTCACCCATTTTATTTTTAATTTCATCTCTCAAAATATTTTCATTTTCTTTTTTATCGCATCTTATAACCACTGTGCCTTTATCGCTTGTGGTTATTTTGTTTATACCTACGTTTATTTTCGCGATATCAATTTTTCGTTTTACTTCATTCTCAATATTTTGATTAGCTATTTTTGGTTTAATTATAACCGCCGTTTTCGGCTTCTTCGCAATATCCGAGTACGACGGTTTTTCTATTAATATATTTTCTACACGTTCCTTTTCCCTGTCTACTTTTTTTAATTCACTAATTTCTTTTCTCAATTCTATTATTTCTTTTTTTAATTCTTCCGTATTTTTTTCTAATAACTTTATAAAAAATGTTTTCAAATTATCAAATTTATTATCGTCAATTTCTAAATTTTCATTATCGCTCCTGTCACTTGACTCGGTGCGCAATCTCTTTTTTCCTTTCGTTTTTTTAGACCCCTCTTTTTTTAATTCTCTTACGCAAATTGTACACCCTATGATGTCACCGTTTTTATCACCGTTTGCATAAACATTTCTCTCTAATTTGCATTCCGGGTGATAAAAACGGTGGCATACCTCGCACTTACTATCCTCGTACACCATCTTCTTGCATTCGCTGCATTTTCCGTTCGCTGCCATTTTTGAACGTTCCCGCGGCGATGGTGGGTCACGTGGGTCGAACTGATCACGTGGTACTATCGACGGCGGTAGCGCGACGAGCGCGACTCCCCAGCTGATGGCGGCGGCGGCCGGCGCTAAAGATGGCGGTCGCGCCGGTATTCGACTTGCGTGGACGAGCTGTCGTTGCGGCACGACGATGGCGAAGATGTTGGTCGCCGTTATATGTTAGCCGCGATGTGTCCACTGCGTCGTTCGGGTAACGTACGCGCCGCACCGCCTTGATGTTCTTTCACAGCCGAGTTGCCGCCGATGACCACGAGAACAACAGCAGCCACAATGCCACGGGATGCTTGCAGTTTCGAAGCAGGTGTTTTTCAAAGTAGCAGATGTCTCGTTAGTCTGCACTGAGTTTTCGAGCTTTCAATCAAAGCACCTCAGTGCCACGAGCACAATCTAAAAAATAATATTGCAACTCGCGCACGCAATATCAGTAATCGAGTCCCGCATATCAGTTCAATCGAGTCCCGCATGTTCGGTGAAGACAATTCGCCGAACATGAAGTCACTCGCCTGTCACTGTTAATACGGCCGGTCGTCGCGCTCCGGCGAGCTCGAACTTAGCGCGCAGAACAACTGTGCCACTGGCGTGCTGGGATACAATCCCGGCCGACCACTATACGGCGAGCACCGCGACCGCGCACCGAACGACCGATCCGATTTGCATCACCCGCATTCGATACTTGCGGTACAACCGCGAGCGAATCTCCCGACTGATCGATACAATCGAGCTAGCAGTTTACGCACAGGAAAGGTTTCCGCTCCTGTTTACGCACAGGAGAGGTTTCCGCTCCCCGCCGAGGACAACATGCGCTATTTGGGCAGCGCGACAAACGTGGCCTCACCTTCCTAATTTCCCTATCCCACCGGTACCATAAGCGATTATCCGCGCAAGCATACGGAAAATTTATAACTTGCTCCCCACGACATGACGGGCACCGACGTTACCGACGGACCGAATCATTTCATGTGTAGACATACGTCAAATCAAATCCCGTGAAATGCGTAGTAATTATTGTATGTATATTTTTGTTGTAGAGTCGGCCACCGAGGGCCGACTCAAGCGATTGCGATACGGTAAAAGCCTCGAAATAGACTGTAAATAGTTGCGATATTGTTGTTCTAAATAAGCATTTAAAACTCCAACATTATTGATCGTTTAATTTCTCTGTTAGCACCCGAATCCTGGCGAGCATAGAATCTGGGACAAACCGTTGTATGTATTTTTCTATGTACTATCTTTGTTAAATAATACTATTAAATTAACGGTGCTAAAATAATAATACTATCTGTTAATAGTAAAAATACATACTAACGTATGTATTTTTCTATGTACTATCCTAATCTGGAATAAAAAATAGTGGTTCCCATTTAAGATTTCAAAGTTGCCCCCCGCTCCACCCTCAGGGGGTGAGTGAAGGGGGTCGAGTTTGGTATCATTGGATGTCCTCTTTCGAGACGAACACATTTCATTACTCACCTTTTTTGATCCGATGTTTAGTTTTCGAGATATTTCCATGTCTTCGGATAAATCGGCCACCCTATATAGCCGTCCTCTGTAACGGAGCGTAATCCCAACTTAATTATTCCACACCCCACAAAATTACGTCCCCCAAATGAAACGTGTTTTTAGTATGAAAAGAATGTAAATTTGACAGTATATATATATAGAGAGAGAGATTGATTGATTGATTGATCATTTATTTAGTCCTGGGTGTAACCCGTCATGGACTGTAAACAACTTACAATTAATATAATACGATATGGATAGAAATTACAGAATATACAAAAATGTCATATCATATAAAATTTACAAAATAAAGGAAAAATATACAAAGTAGAAAATCTCTCCGTAAATGAAAGTAAACAAATTAGTTTTTACAAGTACGCAGCGCAGTAAATTGACCAAAGTTAAAAGTACCAGAAGAATATAGAGTGAATATCAAGGAATGTAGTGTCCTAGTGGAGTGCTACCTCATTTTCCAATAGGTATTTTTTTAACCTGGATTTGAATACATTAAGTGTTGGTGCGGTAGATACATTTAGCGGTAGGCTATTCCAGAAACGAGGCCCCATGACCGCGAATGATTTTCTGAAGGTTTCAGTACGTGCAAACGGTACGCAGAGACTCATGGAATCGTCTCGCAAGTTGTAGTCGTGGCGAGGAACATAGGGAATCAGTTTGTCGCACAAGTATTTAGGGATACCATGAGTTCTTATTTTGAAAATTAAGCAACCGAGGAAGTAAAAACGCCTTTTGCGTACGGTTAGCCAACCCAGTCTCTCATAATAAGGAGATATGTGAGCGTCTCTTCTGACTTTAAAAATAAAGCGAATACAAGCGTTTAAAGCACGGTGGAGGAGCAAATCTAGTTCGATTGTGACATCGAGCAGTGCCAGACAGCAGTAATCGAAGCGCGGAATAATAATGGAAGACACGAGACGTGTACGGACTGTTGTCGACAATGCCCGATCGAAGGCCTTAAATCTACGAAGGCATGAGTACACCCCATGACAAGTGCGAACCACCTGTTCAGACCACTTCAGAGTGTCACTCACGGTAACACCGAGAATTCTGGCAGTCTTCGCGAAAGGGATGGCCTCACCTTGTAAGGTTATGCGATTCATTGTATCTAGATCGAACGTGTTGAGGACATGCGAAGACCCAAGCAGCATGATTTTCGTCTTGGACGCATTAAGTATCAGTCCGTTCTCCCTTGTCCAGTTCTCGATTCGTGAGATGTCTTCAGTGACCCTTTCTAGAGCATCGAAAATGTCTAGAGGATCACAACGCAGATAGGCTTGAAGGTCATCTGCGTAAAGCAGGTGTGACATATGTTTAATCACTCTGGGTAAGCCGTTGATGAAGATGAGAAAAAGAAGAGGGCCCAGTACTGATCCCTGTGGAACCCCTGAGGTGATGTTCTTCCAGTCAGAGAGTCCACCGCGATCGTCTTTTACTGCTTGCTTTCTGTCCGAGAGATAGGAATGAAACCAGGCTAGAACGGGGTTCGACATATTGAGATCACGCAATTTGATCAGAAGTAGAGCATGATCCACCATATCAAATGCTTTACTGAAATCAAAAAGAACCAATACAGTTATCATTCGCTCATCAATGTTACTCCTAGCATCGTCCAAGAGTTTCAATATGGTGGTCTGAGTGCTGTGACCCATCCTGAAACCAGACTGTTTATCATCAAGCAGTTGGTGCTCTGAAAGATATTCCGTTAGTTGGTTATGTACGACGCGCTCGAGAACTTTCGACAGCGAGGGGAGCAGAGAAATTGGACGAAAATCACTAATTAGCTTGGGAAGGCCAATCTTGGGGAGAGGCAATACCAATGACCGTTTCCAGATGTCAGGAAATTTACACGAGGAAAGTGAGAAATTAAGCAGATGTAGTATTATAAGAATAGTCACGTCGAAAGATGTCTCGAGAACGGACCATGATTAGATTTAATTGATGAATGAATAGAATTTGAATGAATAGATTTAAATTTAATTTTTATAATGAATTGGATATGAAAGTTTATATCACATTTTTGAGATGGTAAAATGTGCGCGGAACAAACTTTCATGCGTTAATTCTTTACAAAAGTTAGATTTATGCAGTTGATATTTTAACAATAATATTCAAAAAAGATAGTGGAGACTGGGGCTCAGTGAGCACCGGGGTGGAGACGCCGTCAAATTTTTATTGTTAAAGATATACGGTATGAACTTGCGTTTCATACTATAGATGTCACTTTATTTGTCTTCGTTACCAACGGAGTTTGGTAAAGTTAGGACAGACATTGTAATTTTTAGACCAGTAATCCTGTTTTTGACAGTCAAAAGTAATTTTCCAGGCACATAAAAAATTTATTTTTTCACATATGTGTTTCGAATTTATAAATGTTCAGCGAAATAACTTGTATTAGAAACTGTGTTCTAAACACGAATATAATGATAATTTTTAGTAACTCATAAATTAAATATTGCTTTTTAACCATAAAAGTTAAAATGCACGTTTGGGGCTGAGTGAGCCGTGTCAATTTGACTTGATCAGCTTCCCACTTTTGTTAGAAATGTTTTATTTCTAACAAAGGTGATTCTAATGATTACTTGAAATTATTAAACTTTTATTCATGTCAAGATTTTAATTGCATGCACAATTTCCGGATTATTACGATGTAACACCATAATAATTGAAATATTAAAATGTTTATAATTTTTGAAATAATAATTTTATTGTAAAAACTATTCGAATAAAAGTTATGTAAAATGCTATAACTATTCGTATACAAGTTTTTCGATGCACTATCCTAATCTGCAATAAAAAATGGGGGTTCCCACTTAAGATTTCAAAGTAGCCCCCCGCCTCACTCTCAAGGGGTGGGGTAGGGGGGTACCATTGAATGTTCCCCGTTGAGCCGAACAAATTTTGTTACTCACTTTTTTGATCCGATGTTTAGTTTTCGAGATATTTCCATGTCTTCAGATAAATCGGCCACCCTGTATATTATTTATACAATTTATATAATTTTATATAATTTTTTTTATTCAATAATATAATATAAATAATGTGTTACTTTTTTATAAAAAATATTTTGTGTTTTCATTTTTATTGTAACCCTAAAATGCAGTGCCCACTCAGCCCCGCCATGTTTAAAATTTTCATTTTGGAGATCCAGTAACTTTTTGTTTATAAAAACAAATTATGTGACATAGAATATTAGCAGCTTATAAAATTATATAGCTGAAGAGTAACTCTTTTTAGTAGTATAACATATATGTATGCAAATATTTATTTTGTTATTCAAAATCGTCAATGAAAAAATACTGCCCACTTAGTCCCGGTCTCCCCTACTAATTCCGTGACTTTGGACTTGACGTTTCTCCTTAATCATTATAAATAAAGGACATAATGAAGTTGTTAAACATAAATTGAATACTGTATTGAAAAACCCATTTTCTTTTATTAACATAATTTAAAAAATACAACATTAAATACATTAATACAAAATGGAACATTTTCAACATTTGAAGAAAATATGCACCGAAAGACAAAAGTGGAACGATAGTGTCACAGATATTTACAATGTTTGTCAAAAATGCTAATAATCTGAAAAATTATGAAAATGTACCTTGGGAGGGAGAATTTTCTTTTGAGCCCTAATAAAAATAAGAACAAGAAAGCTATTCATTTAAGTGCAAATTGAATTGACTTTCTTGCAAAAAGAAACTGAAAAAATATTTTTTCTATTGCTTTAAATTTCCTTTAATTTTCAATTCATAGTGTCGTAATTTTATTTAATATATTTTTCTCAGAAATTTAATAATATTTGTTTAAATAATATTAAATATAAAGTATATCGTTCATTTCGAAATTAGGTAAGATTTAAGTAAAGATAATTACAGGGTTTTTAATGTATTTATACATAAAAATAAAACTCATGCCATTAGAAATTGCAAAGTTAGGATGGTCAAGTAATTTAGTTAATATAAAAACGTTGAAAGCAATAGAAAAAATTTGTTTTTAATTTCCCTTAGCAAGAAAGTCAATATAGTTTTGTATTTAGTGAATTGCGTTTGATTGCTCTAAATTTCTATTTCTTTTCTTTTACAGGAAAACTTTCTTCGACATTTTTTCATCACTTTTTTTCAAAAAATTTGTCCCACAAAAACAAAAAATATTTACAATTTAACAATGATACTATTATAGTCCATTATTAATTTATAGAATAAATTTAATAATTATATGTATGAGGTACTGCACATATATATACATTATTATTAACGTGTATTACATTGCAAGCTTTGTTAATACTTTTTGTTGCGAGTGCTGATATTTCATCACTAATACGAACAATTTTTTGAAGTTGATTATATGCACAACATGCATTTCTTGTTTCAATGAATTGAACGAGAGGTAATTCATTTTTTGTATTGCTATCTATGAAAAATTCTTTCATTTGCACGTAACGCTTGTCATTTAATAAAGCTAATGAATTGTTTGATCTCCTACTTTGTTTCATACTACTTATACATATGCAATTTCCCCGTATAATAGTAGTATAACCTACAGTGTTTCTTAACGACAGACCATAATTTAGTAATTGGATGGGATTTGGTACGTATGATTTTCCCAGGTATATACATATGTCTGTCTTTAACTGAGGGTTTCTTTTTCCCGTCTCTAATTTTGTTAAAAACTGTGGAACGAATTTTGAACACTTTTTATTTTTTAGTAGATCGTTTAATAATATAACACTTTTTCCAAATGATAAATATCTGCAAATTTGGTTAACAACCCCGTTTGCCGCATGAACTGTTTTTAATAATTCCCCGTTACCGCTTTCAAAAGGATATCCGTTATGCGCCCATAGTGGTCCCCAATTATAAACAGAAATACTTAAGTGTAATAATTGATGAACATTATATGTCATGGCTCTTAATCCATACAATGGTTCTGTATCAGTAACAAATTTATGAAGCAAATCATTACTTATATCAAGTTTATCTTTACTTATTTCTGTTTGCAATAAAATATATAATGCTTCTACTAATGTTAGCCAATGTTGCAAATAATTTTGTGGTAAAAATGGAGTTAAAATTGGAATACTGTAGTATAATATCCAATTTTCCCATTCTCGGGCCTTCCAATATTTTCGATCATGAATGGATCGCGATAACCGCCTAACTTGGGAATGGGGTCTGATGTTACAAATTGCCTCATCTATCTGTTTAATATCATTTTTTTTAACGAAAATGAAAACCAGTAATCAGCAAATTGTCTACAAATTCCGAGGAGAATATTGAGCATATAATCAACAACAAAACCTTCAATAATGTCAAAACTATGGAGGTCATTTAATTTAGATGCCTTCAGAAAACCATTGACAGGGATATTATTTTGTAAAACACTTTCAATATCCTGTAATGCTTGTACTTCATTGCGCAATTCAGGTTGATTCTCAAGAACTGGGTATTTCATGCATCTACTTTCTTGCGAATATACGCCGGGATGCAAGCACCAACTACAACCAAAGTAGCCATTAAATTGACGTAAACCTTGCATAGGTGGTCTAGCCATAGAGTCTACACAAGCGCATAAAAGATGTAATTTAATATTTCGGTATTCACCTGAAATACAGCATTTAATCCCATGGGTACTGAAAGTATTAAATATACTAACAATGGGTGTTAAAAAAATATCCATGTCTGGTTTTGATTTTCCAAACCAAAGACCACAAACTATTACATTTTTTAATCGTTCCTCTGGAGGAACTTCGTTTATCATCAATTGAAATGGCCATATTGACAATTTCGAACTCTTGAAAATTGGCGAACCGTCTGAATTATAAATTGCAGTAGCGTAGTTATTTTTATCCATTTCATTTAACATTTCCCTGAATTGTTTGTACTTTATACCATCATAAATATCAGTAATAACTTCATCATTATATGATCGCTCTTCAATAGTATGTTTATAATAAACTTCATTTTGTTCTAATAAACTTTTAACATTGTCAGTTATATCGAAAGTTACAAAAAAATTTGTATTGCAATTATTACAGTCGATTTCAAAGGCACATGCAATGCACTTGATTGCACGCTGAATGGATGATTTCTTAAATGGCAATTCACCGGCACATGATTTACACTGAGGACATTGCGTGTGGAATTTTTTTCCAACATCTGGGTTGAATAGTCGATCAACTAGATAATGTGTATCAGGTACCACTGGTTGTACAAACATACTATTAATTAGTTGAAATAGATTTTCAACCGCATTACGTGACAATCGGTGTAATACTGCGTATTTAATAATCATTATCATAATATCACCTCTACTTATTTCAGTCGGTGTTTGAACATTTTCAAAACAATTTGCGGTATTAAAAAAATCTATTAGACACTTAAAATAATTTTCACTGTTTCTCTCTTCGTCGTCAGATAAATCTGATTGATCGGTCAATTTTTCATCGATAAATGCACTTTCAGTATATTCAGGTGTTTGATGTATATTTTCTTCAATATTATCCTGAAAATATATACGAGAAAAATGAATAATTTATACATATTTAATTCTAACATAATTTGTGTTTTATGCATACAAATTACCTACAATTATTTTACTCCACAAACAATTATGTGTGCATGCTGAAATGTACTACTAGTACTGTAGAAATAAGACAGAAATACGAATCAAAGTAGATTGAATAAAGACACAATTAGTTTCACAGTACTGACAATAAATTTCAGAACGTACCCTATATCTACAGGTAACAATAGCTACAGATAGAGCCAAGATTAATGCAATTACTAACCATCGGTAATTCAGAAAAATGTACTGGGGAAAGTGTAATTTGGTCCGTTTGTTTTTCAATATCTATTCCTTGGATGCTGGAGTTCAAATTGTCCATTTGGCTATCTAACTCTGAAGAATCCACATCCTGCTGTTGTGAATGTACAAAAAAATAATAATAAAATCTTATACAATTTATACATCGTACATAAGAGACGTATAAATTTTATTCTCACCAACATATTATCCCAAAAACATATTATCACGCACACATTTTATCCCAAATACATTTTATCCCGCACACATTTAATCCCAGACACATTTTATACTAAACACATTTTATCCCAAAAACATCTCAGTCAACATTGAATTTCACAATTAACTCACAGTGAACTTACAGTGCATTCACATGTGAACAATTTCTTCACATTGTGAGTTACTTGTTAACCTTTTTTAGTTGTTTGTGAACTGTTTGTGAGCTATTTATGAAGTCTTTGTGAGTTGCTTGTGAACTTTTTGTGAATTCGATATGACCTCTCTGTGAGTTGTTTATGAATTTTTTATTGCATTTGTATCACATTTATATTATATTTAAAATTTTAAAAGCTCCACTGATGATGCTTCCCTGTTGCCAGAATGATACATATTTTATGAAATATTAGTCATTTAATTTCAAACATTAGTGAATTAATTTAAAAAATGTTGCTTATTCCAGCAAGTCAAAAATTAATCACGCTTATACTTTAGCAGATGCTACTATTATTTTACTCAGGATATTCTCCAGAGTCCTTCCAGGTTACTCACCTAGGCAGTCAAAAATGAAAGGTGCTCTTGTATAAAAAAGGCAGCATACTTGAATAATTTACAAAACAAAATAGTTAAACCAGTACTGGCTCGTGTCTGGTTGCCTTATTCTGACTATCAGTCTTGTGCCAGAATTGGTGCGACTCTGAGCCGACTCTGGTTCTCCCACTGGCCCAGTCTTGGTATGATTACGGAATCTGTTGTTAACCGGAGTTAAACCAGTCCTTGCCCATGTCTGGTTACCCTAGTCTGGTTGCTAGTCCTGTGCCAGAATTGTCACGACTCTGAATCGACTCTGGTTCTTCTACTGGCCCAGTATTGGTATGACTACTGAATCTGTTGTTAACTGGAATTAAACCAGGCCTGGCTCATGACTGGCAGCCAGTTCCGTGCCAGAGTTGGCCCAGTACATCGGCTCTGGTAATTTCCTTATAGGAATATGAAGCTTAAATGAACAACCAATAATAATAGATTCCATAGCTCACTGGCAAGATTTCCGACGTCCCGACACTCCAAGGCAGAGGTAAGGTTTCGAATCTCCGTGCAACCAAAATTTATAATTTTCGAATCTTTGTTTGACTAAAATTGTAATTATAAACTGAACGTGTGTCAATTAATAACCAAAAATATATATATGTACAATAGTAATTAGATAAATAATAATTTTTTTTATTGCCATACTGTGAACGGGATTGGTACTCGTAACCGGTACAACCAGTTCTGTGCCAGTCATGGCTTAGTAGATAAACAGTAATGGCCCAGTAGATAACCAGTCATGTCCCAGTAGATAGCTAGTCATGGCCCAGTAGACAGCCAGTCGTGATCCAATGTTATCATTCCAGTGCTGGCATAGAGCCGGGTCGTTAGTGAAAAAGTAATGGTCCAGTTCAGGTTACCAGTACTAGTAGTCCGGGCACGAGCTCTGTGCCAGACCTGGGCCAGTAGAACATTTCCTACTGGGATGTTGATGGGGATAAATGTGTGTGGTATAAAATGTATACATCCCGTTCATAATGTAATTATATTAAAAATATTAAGTTACAATGAACTATATAAAACGACTGAAATATAATAATTAATACTTTTTAAATTATATCTTTATGTGAGTTATGGACACAACCATATGAAAAAATAGGGCCCTTATTCTTGAATCACATAAATATCTGTAATTTCAAAAGACCCTAACTC
>JABFPP010000198.1:0-10978 GCA_022817365.1 Mallateleia sp. ZL-2020
TCATTATGTCATGTCGTCATCATGTCCTTATATCGTCATAATGTCATGGCGTCGTTATTCTGTCGTTATTACGTCACCATGTCAAGTCATCATAATGTCATGTCGTCATCATATCATGTCGTCGTCATGTCATCGTTATGTAATGTCCTCATCATGTCGTCATTTCATTATTTTGTCATGTTGTCGTCATTTCGAGGCGATGTCGTCATGATGCTGTTCTTATGTAAACAATGAAATTAATCAAAAAATTTTTATCATTATTTACAAAATTTCGTATATTTAAAGGGTTAAATTGACAGTCGAACTTATAGAGTAAATACAAAATTGTAACTTTCGAAAATAAAAATTAAATATACAAAATGAAATGTAATGCCATTACTGAACACAAATAGTAACAAATACATTTTTAATGTTGCGTAGCCTATGTAACATTCGTAATCATCTCTGATTATAAAAGATGTTCAAAGTGACCTCCATTACATTCGATACATTTTCTGCAACGTTTTATAAAATTTGTGTAAACACGGTCTATCATTTCATTAGTTACTGAATCCAGCGCATATTGAATATTATTTCTTAAAATATTGAAGTCTTGAAATTCTTCAAAATGGACTTGCTCCTTCAGATATCCCCACAAGAAATAATCTAGTGGATTAAGATCAGGGGAACGAGCGGGCCACGCTACAGGTCCTCCTCTTCCAATCCACCTATTGGGAAACAAAGTGTCCAGCTTGTTGCGTACTTGAATATGAAAATGCGCAGGAGCACCATCTAGTTGAAACCACATTGTTTCTCTCTGATCATCGGAAACATCTTCAAGCAGTATTTCTAAACTGCCATTTAGAAATTCTAAAAATTCTTGACCTCCTATCGTATTTTCAAACTCTTCAGGTCCAATCATTTGCCCATTCCAAATCCCGGCCCACAAATGTAATTTTCTTCTATCCTTTAAGAATTGATAATACGTTATAATAGTTGATTTTACATTTTTACGATAAAAATCGATCATTCTTTTAAAGTACAAATTGGTAATTTTTGCATTGAATTGATTTTTCAAATTAGGGGGTTTAAAATCATAATGGTTTAAGTCCGAATTTTAATACAATTATTTATTTTTGAAAATTAATAATTAGACTCAAATTTGTGCAATTAAACTTTAACTAATTAAACAATTTCTAGGTAATTAGTTCCCTTTTTATAGTTATTATAAAATTTTGACGATATTTTGATACGTTTTCAGTCACTCCATTTTGTTCAGCGTACAAAAATGTGCACGATTCATTTACCCTCTTCAAAAGAAGTTTTTACTATCGTCCAATGTTATTAGATGGAAACAGAGTGAACTTACGTCACTATGATTTTAAGACCTCAAATTATTTTACTTTTTGTAAAAATGTATTGTTAATATGAATATACTTGAAAGTTTTTTGATTTGATCATGTGTGGATTTTGTTGTGAATAATAGTGGTAGTTCCTTGTGTTATAAAGGCCTTCATTTGTAAATAAGGTTTCGTCTGAGAACAGTACATTTTTGAAAAACGCATTGTCTTCTTCAAATTTGGAAATAGCCCAGTGACAAAAATTCAAACGAGTGACAAGATCTATTTCTTGCAAATGTTGCACAGAAGTGAAGTGGTATGCATGATATGCTTCTTCTTTTAAAATTTTTTGGACAGCATAGTATGGTAAATTAAGTTCATGCGATATTTTTCGAATGCTCGTTCGTGGATTTTCTTGAACACAAGCAATAACTCTATTACTATTTTCATTTGTACGAGAACTTCTTGGTCTACCAGTTATTCTTTTGATCTAAGTACAAAATTATTGTTCTATAGTTAATCAATTGATTTGTTTTAAATAAAACCTAGAAGTAAAATCTTCGTAATACACTAGATCAAGAAAATGATTTCTTATAAACATGAATTAAATCAAAATGTAGAAAAAATTACGTACACATTTTATTCGTTTTGTTTTGTAATAATTTATTTATTTGTGTAATATGTAAATTGGGTAATTAGATACAAAATATCAAATTAACGATATTTAATATTGCAAGTAACTAATATTGTAATTTATAAATTTTTGTTGTTTAAACAGATTTTGTAACCATTCGTATGAAATGTTTACAGTTTCGTAAAAACACTTTTTCATGATACGTTTATACCACAGCACTTTGTCTACTTTTATAAAAAACAAAAATATCTGAAGTATTACAAGAAGGATTGACAAGTATTTATTCCAGGGCTGCTTATTGGTTTGACTACCCAACATTTCGTATGCGAAATGCGTAAGGCTTCTGTGTTCAAACGTTTCTGAGTGGTGGCGCCAAAAAACATCTACCAATCAGAAATAAACACAAAAGGTTTACACATTTTGCGTACGCAGGATTGTCGAACCAATAAGAACCCAGAACACTTATTTTTATAGTACAACCTACAACCTACTTTAATTATAATAAAAATAACTTAATATTTTTAGTAAATTGTTATTTACTTGTACGTGTCCATTTACTTCAAATCTGTTCGCTAATCGAACAATGTTTTTGCTCCCAGGCTTATTTGCCCGATCAGGATATCTTGCAGCATATATTTTACTAGCTGCGCTGGCATTCCCATTTTCTTGAAAATAAATTTTCAGCATATCGGAATATTCTTGTTTTGAATATCGCACCATAATGAAATACTTTTTTACAACGTATTTTAAAGTTTTATGGTTAAAAAATTTTTTTTGTATTTAGTGGCAGGTTAATTGATATTTACTTCATTGACAGTTATATATTTAAAAATAGAATGTAAAATTTAATTTAAAAATATAATGCATACTGTAACTTCGTTTCATTTCACACGTAAAAAAAAGTTCTTATAATTACACGTGAACGAATTACGTAAATAAATAATTTGTAAAAACATATTTGTAGTTTTCAACATTTAAATACGGTATAATTTAATATTGAATATGTGCATCTATACATTATCTGGTATAAATAGGAAGATTGTTTGAATTTCATATTAAATAATATTCCTAAACAAAACTGTTTAGCATTTATCTAAATGTCCTAAAATATATTGCAAAATCTATCTACCTGTGATTAAAATAAGAAAGTGCAAATTATAATAACTTTCAAATTAATATTCAATTTGAAAATTTTTTTAATTAAGTGCAGTAATAAACCTTTTATAAATTTTTATAATAAATTAATTCCACCTAAATACTTCGGCACACACAAATTCATCATATGAAAGATAAAAAAAGTAAATAATAGATCAAAATTAAAAAATCTAAATATTTTTTGAAACTCACCCGTGAAAAAAAATTATACATGAAAAATGTAAAAAATATACTTACAATATTACGCATATTTCATATATTAATTAATGCATGGGCCAGTTATAATTGGGTATGAATTCTACAGGTAAGTCAAATACATGAATTGGCTTACACCTAATATCTTAAACATGCATTCTGCTTGTAAGTAAAAAAGTAAAAGTCTTACGTGGCGATTGTATAATTAACAGTATTATCCTTTTTCCCAATATAAAATTTTAGGTATAAACCATACTTAAAAACACCAAAGGTAGCTACCTTTGGGTACTTTATACATAATTCATACATAATTTATGCATAAATTATACCAAAATTAATAAAAAAAAAAATTTTTATTTCAGGAATTGAACTCAAGCCTCACAGTTCCAATTCTAACACCTCTACCACACGACCAAACATTTTAATTTAATATATTATAATTTTAAAGCTTTATAAACATCCATAGTGGATTATGCATAATTTATAATAAGAAAAATGTTTTAAACTTCAATAAAAAGAATATTTCAAACGTAGAATATGTTTTATTAATTTTTAAACAATTAAAAATTCGGTCATAGCTACAATATTTTTTTCCAATAGTTAATCATTATATTTTTTATTAATTATGTGTTTTAATATTATAATATCTGTTCTATATTCCTATTAATTAATTGATCTTGATTTGATAAATTCTATTCATAAATTTAAATAAATTCATTATAAAATATTCTTTCTAGTTTCAAAAAATTATTTTTCCACTAAAACAGTAATCAAGTTAATTATTTTTGAGTGAATAATTAGTCAATAATATTATTAGTCTGTTTAGATATGTATTTGTAAAACCATTTAGATGTATTTTGTAAACACTACCTTACCGATATTTTGATCGACCCGCCCCCTAAATTGTATTGAACTCGCGAGATCGCATCGCGGTCGCGACAGTCTACGTCTAAGTCTGATACCGCTAACGTCAAGACTCAAAGTCTCGGACATTCATGTCCCCGCGCGGATCTCTACTCAAAAACCGCAAATTGTTCCTATCAACGACCGACCGTGCGAACTGATGTGTAACGGAAGCGCGTACTCATTATTGTATTTTGTGCGTGTGTGGTTTGAAAAATAAACGTGTAAAAACCAGAAATACTGGCGTCTAATTCCTCTCGTTCCACGCGGCCAATCGATGTTCCTGAACCTACAGTTTGTTTGTGACTTGTCGAGTTACAAATGAACAAACTCATAAATAAACAAACACATTTTTCTTGGCGATCCTGCCAGGATACATCTTTTGGGCTAAAATAACGAGAGGTTGGTTGAATCTTTACGGACTCGAGCTCCACGCTGGACGCCATCTTTTTGTCACGCACACGCCGCCTTTTGATCGTCATCGGAACGGCCTGCGCATTCATCAGTTCCTGTAAGTCATGAAAAGGGAGAAATCCACGATTGATCTGATGCATCGATCGTGATCAAGACCACGAGGGTACATTTCCGCTAACGGACTTCCGGCCTGCCTGCCTGTCGCCCCGCTCTTCTCGGACCGGCGCGCGCACGCACGCACGCACTTCCGCCGTCTTGCCTGCCTGTCGCCCCACTCTTCTCGGACCGGCGCGCGCACGCACGCTCGCACTCACGGATTAACGCTGTCTTGTCTGCCTGTCGCCCCGCTCTTTTCGGACCGGCGCGCGCACGCACGCTCGCACACTCGCACTTACGCCGTCTTGCCTGCCTGTCGCCCTACTCTTCTCGGACCGGCGCGCACACGCACGCTCGCACGCCTGCACTTACGACGTCTTGCCTGCTTGCCGCCCGCTCTTTTCGGACCGGCGCGCGCAACCTAGCAACACACTCGCATTTTTTGGACAGCTGGACTATTGGAAACAAGTCTGCTCTTCGTTGGCCTGACGCACGCAGTCGCGCTCGCCATCGACACTTGTTTCACCTGCATTCTTTTATACATTTATGCCATTTGACAACGACTCGTCACCAGAAGTATCATTTATTGATTGTGAGTCATCGATCAATAATTCAACTGACAGCTGTACTACTGTGAAAGATATGGATTTCGATCTTGAAAGTAAAACGATCCAGCAACTGCTCCAAGCCCAACGCTCTAATTTCAAGAGCCTTGAGCGCATCTACAGCTCGATCTCTGAACAAGACAGAGCGTCGAAAATCAAACTTCAGTCACGACTTGGTTATCTTCGACAATTATGGTCCACGTGCCAAGTCTTTGATCGTCAACTGGAATCTGCTGCCACTGATGAGGATGATCGAAAGGAACCTTACTTCAAAGAGGATGAATTTCACACGTTTGAGATGAAGATGTTAGAATTCACGGAAGATTTGGAAGAAGCCCTTTGTTTACTCAATCGCTCCAATGTCAACGCAACTCCTTCGGACCGAGGATCACCGAATGCTACTGATGTTATTCTACATCGATCGACGCAACTTCCGCAAATTGTATTAAAAAAATTCTCAGGTATGTGTAGTGAGTGGGACACATTTCAAAACTATTTTCAGTCAATTTTTGATCGCGACCCGAGTATTGATAAAGTACAAAAATTTCATTACTTACTATCATGTTTAGAAAGTGAACCGTTACAATTAATTCAGCATTTATCGGTTAATGACGCGAATTTTGACGTTGCTTGGGATTTACTACTATCACAGTATTCAAACGAAAAGGATGTTATTCATACACACTTATACAATTTACATGTCATTCCTATCGTGCGGACCAAATCCGCTTCCGATCTTTTAAATTTGCGAAACCAAACCGTAAAATGTGTCAATGCTTTAAAAGCACTCAATCGTAATGTATCAGATGATCAATTAGTTTTTCAAACACTTTTGAAATTGGATGATGAATCTCGCGAGGTCTGGGAACTGGCTCACGGGAGAGATAAAACTTATCCGTCATTTCAATTATTAGATGAATTTTTACTCAATCGTGCTCGCGGTTTAGCCGCCGCAAAAGGTGCTTCATCCATGACCAGTTCTCCCACCATGCCTGTTTCGCGTTCAAGTAATCAATTCAAATCAACTCGCACTACAGTACAATCCCACGCCACTGATACTCCGTGTAAACAATGTCCCGCTTGCTCATCTTCAGGTCACAGGTTGTATCTATGTTCCAGGTTTAAAAATTATTCTGTTCAACAACGTTATGAATTTGTGAAACGTCATAACCTTTGTTTTAATTGTCTAGGTACACATAATCGCAATGCTTGCCAGAGCCGATTCGTTTGCACCAAATGCAAACAAAAGCACCACACGCTACTTCACCGGGATATGGTTCCATCCGAACGGCAGTCGGGTGACAATTCGCCGACAATCGCCTCACCAACCACTATCATCGGTGAGGGCTCTGGCCACGTCCAGGCATATTCGACCAGTACCAACCCTGTACAGGCTTCACTGGTGTTGCTTGCCACGGCTCGCGTCCGACTCACCGGACCACAAGGAAGATCCATTCGAGTTCGAGCTTTGATTGATCAAGGCTCAACATGGACTTTCGTATCACAATCAGTCGCAAATGCCCTCAATTTGCCACTCCAACGGATCACCACACAGATTACTGGTATAGGTGGCACTCCTGCCGGAAAAAGTCGTCAAGCCGCTTTAGTTCGAATTGCACCTGTCCAACAAAATCATCCCACTTTCTCCACTCATGCTTTAGTTCTTAAAAGTCTCACGTCCTATCGGCCTAATCCGCATTCCGCCCATACGACTTGGAGTCACCTCCACAATTTACCCTTAGCTGATCCTGATTTCGCAAGCACTGATCCTATCGATTTGCTCATCGGATCAGACCTTTATGGATCAATCCTGTTAAATGGACTCATTAAAGGCCCACCAGACCAGCCGGTTGCTCAAAACACGGTTTTTGGATGGATCTTGTCCGGCCACACGTCCCCCAATGAAACTCAGCCACCCTTGGCTGCTTCTACTCACTTATGTATTGGCGACCGCACATTAAATGATTCTCTACGCAAATTTTGGGAGATAGAGGATCTCCCTCGTAAACCCCTACTCAGTCGTGAAGACGACGCTTGTGAACGACATTTCATTGATACCCACCGACGTGATTCCTCTGGTCGGTATATAGTAAGATTGCCCTTGAAAGATGTTATTTTGCCAGATTTTCGCTCTTCGAGACAGAAAGCTGAACATTGCTTACTACATCTCGAACGTCGTTTGTCCCGAAATCCCTCTGATTCCCAATCGTATCGGAATTTTATGACCGATTATGAGACCCAAGCTCACATGGAGCTCCGGCCTCATGACACAAGTTTCGCTCCCAACTTTTTACCACATCATGCTGTGAAAAAGGAGAGTAGCTCCACTACCAAATTACGGGTAGTTTTTAATGCATCTAGTCAAACCGCTCAACAACCTTCGTTGAATAATTTATTATTAACCGGACCGAAACTCCAAGCTGATTTACCTTCAGTTATTATGCAATGGCGATCGTATCGATATGTGCTTTGTGCAGACATTGCGCAAATGTATCGTCAGATTTGGGTGGATTCTCGTGATCGGGATTTACAATGTATCCTGTGGCGCCATAATCCTTCTGATCCCATTTCTGAATATAGGCTCAACACGGTCACATTTGGTGTCGTCTCCGCACCTTATCTGGCTCTTCGCGTCCTCAAGCAACTCGCTGATGACGAACGCTCCAAGTTTCCCCTTGCCGCTCATGTACTGTCCACTGGACTGTACGTGGACGATTGTCTTTTTGGCGCTGATGACCTCGATTCAACTCGCGTCATCAGAGATCAGCTCAACCACATGTTGAAATCCGGTGGTTTTACGTTACGGAAATGGGCGAGTAATTCGCAATTTCTTCTCAACGATATTGATCCTGCCAATCATGGGCACGCTTGTGAGAAATATCTTGAACCTGAGGACGGCATCCAAATTTTGGGAATTTTGTGGAACCCGCTCGATGACGCATATCGATTTCGAGTCAACCTGTCCGAAATCTCACAATTGACGAAACGTTCTCTGCTTTCCTCAATTGCCAAATTGTTTGATCCACTCGGCTGGGTCTCGCCCGTCATAATCCTCGCAAAAATCCTCTTACAGCAGCTATGGATGCTCAAAACTGACTGGGATGAACCCACTCCAGATGTTGTTCGCTTGGAATGGATCCGAATTCAAACCGAGTTACCGCTTTTGAGCAAACTTAGCATTCCTCGCTGGACCGGTCAAACACCGCTCCTACCGCACGTCGAAATACATGCATTTTCGGACGCTTCAGTCGCTGCGTACGCAGCTGTGGTATATCTTCGCGTAATTCGTCATGATGATTACGCCACGGTTACCCTTCTCTCTTCTAAAACTAAAGTTGCTCCACTGAAGAGAATCAGTGTTCCTCGTCTAGAACTCTGCGCTGCTTTATTATCAGCACGTTTATTGTCTCAGATTCGTAAGTTGGAACCTTTTCAAAATGCTTCCATTCACTGTTGGTCGGACGCCACAATTGTCCTTCACTGGATACGACAAGAACCAACCCGTTGGAAAACGTTTGTAGCTAATCGTACATCTGAAATACAGACCTTGCTTCCTGATGCATCTTGGCATCACGTAGCTAGCTCTGCGAACCCCGCGGACATCGCTTCGCGTGGCTGTCTACCGTCAGAACTTCTCGATAAGTCAATATGGTGGAGGGGACCCTCATGGTTGACACTTCCGCGTTCTGATTGGCCCTCCTCTGAGTCGTACGACTGCGATTTCAGTGATCCCGTTTTGGAAGCGCATGCGCATGTTATTGAGATAGCGACTCCTGTCAACGACTCGCTTGACTTGCTTGCTAAACGAATTTCTTCCTGGGTTCGTCTTGTTCGGGTGCTCGCAACCGTACTTTCTTGGTCTCCAAAATGGCGAGCTCCTGAACGCAGTGATGATGTCCGATGCAACCTTTTCCCCAACATACTCGCCCACGCAGAACGGGTGTGGTATCGATGGTTGCAATCCATTCAATTGCCTCGAGAGATTTCTGCTCTTGACGCTCATCAACCCGTATCAAAACATAGTCCTATTTATAGTCTTAACCCGTTCCTTGACTCTGACGGCTTAATGCGCGTGGGCGGTCGACTGATCAAATCGAAATTAGATCCTGATGTTATTCATCCGATCATTTTGCTACCGCATCCGATCACTCGACAAATTGTAGTCCACGCTCACCTCCGCACATTTCATGGAGGCGTGTCTTTGACCGCACGGACTCTTCGCCAATCCGTATGGATTGTTCAAGCCAAGAAAACAATCCGTTCGGTGATTTTTCATTGCATTACTTGCACTCGCTTCAAAGCCTCGATTCCCACTCAACTTATGGGTCAACTGCCCCCGTCCCGAGTGAATCGACCTCTCCGACCCTTTGTTAGCACTGGCATTGACTACGCTGGCCCCATTCAGGTACGCCTAGCCAAAGGTCGTGGCGCAAAGGCTCAAAATGCTTATATTGCCCTATTTGTATGTATGGCTGTCAAGGCCATTCACATTGAGCTTGTTACAGATTACTCCACAGAAGCTTTCCTTGCCGCTTTGAAACGATTTGTCTCACGTCGTGGGCTCCCACATGATATTTACACTGATTGTGGCACTAATTTCGTCGGTGCTGATCGAGAGCTCCGACGAGCGTATCGGCAAGCAACGCTGCAAGCTCAAAACTGTCTGATATTCGGCACGGATAGGATAAAGTGGCACTTCCTTCCACCAGGTGCGCCGCATCAGGGCGGTCTCTGGGAATCTGGTGTGAAGAGTGTGAAAAATCATCTCAAACGCTCTCTCCGTGATCGAACACCTACCTTTGAGGAACTCTCAACGGTTTTGAGTCAAATTGAAGCCTCACTTAATTCGCGACCCCTCAGCCCTCTCTCTGAGGATGGTGATGATCTATTGGCTTTAACCCCCGCGCATTTCTTGGTTGGCGGCCCTTTAAGCCTGGTACCGGAGCCCTCACTGGCTGATGTTCCGCTATCACGTCTATCGCGTTGGCAAATGTGCCAACAATTAGCTGAGCGTTTTTGGTTGCTTTGGTCAACGGATTATCTGCAATCTCTGCAGCATCGCACAAAATGGCAGGCGATGCGAACGCCGATTACAGTCGGTCAACTTGTTCTTGTGCGACAACCTGCGTTGCCACCCGCCAAGTGGCCCCTCGCACGCATAATTGCATGCCACCCTGGCAGTGATGGTGTGACTCGCGTTGTCACAATTCGAACGGCGACATCCGTATTGAAACGACCAATCTCGAAAATTGTTTATTTACCCGTGCATCTGAACCGTCTGTCAGATGATCCGTCCGCTTAGCAACTCATTGTGATTTGTATTCATATTGAACCCGCCATTCTAGTCTCTTGTGAAATTATCAATATGATTGTACGCTCCGCTACATTTATTATGTTTTTTGTTGCTACCCCAGGTGGTAGCAAGGCCGGCGGTATGTTTAGATATGTATTTGTAAAACCATTTAGATGTATTTTGTAAACACTACCTTACCGATATTTTGATCGACCCGCCCCCTAAATTGTATTGAACTCGCGAGATCGCATCGCGGTCGCGACAGTCTACGTCTAAGTCTGATACCGCTAACGTCAAGACTCAAAGTCTCGGACATTCATGTCCCCGCGCGGATCTCTACTCAAAAACCGCAAATTGTTCCTAT
>JABFPP010000199.1:0-10942 GCA_022817365.1 Mallateleia sp. ZL-2020
CGCCTCGGTTGGAGGCGCGACGCTGGATGAAGATTCTTGTTCCTTCCGGGGTGAGTTCTCGTTCGGGGTGGAGTTCTCGTTCAGGGGAGATTTCTCGTTCAGGGGAGATTTCTCGTTCAGGGGGGATTTCTCGTTCAGGGGAGATTTCTCGTTCAGGGGGGATTTCTCGTTCGGGGGAGAGTTCTCATCCAAAGGGGGCTGATGATCGGCAGGTGCAGGTGACCTTGTCCTTGGTTTTGCCAACCTTGGAGGCGGATTTGGAGATTGTTCGGCTTGGCAAATGGGCCTCCTGGCCCCAGCAGTTGAGTCTGTCCCGATCAGCAGTTCCGTTAGCTCGGTCCCCGTATCGCCTCCCCTGGTCTCCTGCTTCTTCATTCTCTTGTTGCCCAAGGTGATGAGGAGATGAGTGATTGAATCCCAGAAGGCGGCTAGCAGATGGATGCTCCATCCGTAAATCGCATGTATAGCGAAACCATGGACCAGAGTATCTATAATCAATTTAATAAATCGGCAGAGCATATACAAACCAATTAGTCCAGCACTGGCGGTACCGAACCCGATGATTCCTGACCAAAACTTTTCCCAAGCTTTGGTGGCGATGTTCTCAATATCGGCGCGATCAAGGAGGTTGTTGATGGTCATAGGAAAAGAGTCCGATGGCCCCATTCCAGCCATACCTCTTGCCATTTCATTTAGTATAGTAGGCTTTTCTGCTGGGAACATAAGGTGCTCCCTTAGCCTATCTAGATCTTCTGGGGAGTATATTCCTCCGCTGGCCAAATTCCCTGGACTGCTATACTTCCACGTTATTTTAGTTAGGGGTCGTAACTCCACTGGATTGAACGTAAGTTCGGGTTTTTGTCCCGATCCAATCATCTTGTACCAAGCATTATTTAATTTGAACATAGAGGGGACCATTCGATCACAGGTGATTTCGTTTGCCTTCTTGACGAGAATAAGACTCTTAGGGGTTAAGAAGTAGTCTTCGTTTTCCCAAGTGACTGGAATTTCCTGGTAGCATCCTTGGACCCTTCTATATTCCACTTTGACTTCTGCACACTGGACGACGTGTGCGACTCCACCGCTCATGGAAGCTAAATATCCTGGTCCCTTCATGATCGTGTACGCGAACTGTTCCGGGTCTTCCCTCGCGGTGCCCAAAGCATTCCTCAATACCTGTCGCTCCAGTTCGCATTGATGGAGCAAAACGTCCATGTATAATCTCTGAATTTGGGCTCGGATATGCCTCTCAGAGTACACAAATTTCGTGTTCACATATGCGAACATATCGAGATCTTGAGTGAGTAGCTTCTTCTTCTTCGCCAGCGAGTCTCCTGGGGGCAGTTCCGCGATCAGCATCTTCGGGTGCTCCGTCCTCTTGAGGGTGTAGCCGCATAGTCGGGTTGTTCCTGTTTCTCGTAGTGCAAAAATCATGTTGTCTGTAGCTACTGAATATACCACCTCGGTTTGTGGGAGGTTGGTATTTTCCATCTTGGTGGCCTTGCCGCTGTATAGAAGTCCATACCGCCTCAGATCACAGGAGTCTCTTTCGAAGGGTTCCCAGCATGATGTGCCACCACTGGAGTCTATACATTGACCCGTTTGGAAGTCGCATCGGGTTCCTTCGGCTAGAATTATTTCCTTCCTGGATAGGTTTACCGTAGCGGTGTAGGCTCGTAGGGTGATTCGGACGACTGCTGTGACGAATACGTAGTCCCAGGTTCCCCATTTGTCACTATACGTAACTCCGGTGCACGTCCCATCAATCCTGGTATCTCCGGCTATCGTGACGGGAAAAGCCCTGGTACCGTTGACCTTCAAAGTGTCCAGTAGAATGTGTCCCGCGAATTGGTAGGTACGCTTGGAGTGCATCTCTTTGCAGGTATCCTTAGATATGTCGAGATCGTATTCTGCAATTCCGTTCTGAACCTGGTAATTTCGAGACCAGGATCCGCAGTACGTAATGTACCGTTTAACTTCTATTCGACATTGGAGGACTTCGACCTCGTCGTATTCTGAAGACTGAAGCAACTCCACATGTACGTCCTTAGTTTTAATCTCGGGTTCTGGGAAATCACATGGTCCGACATCTAGGAGGGACACTGTCGTCAGGTTGACATTCCTGGCCTTGCAATCGTATCCGATCAATCCCCAGCAGCTCGGACAATAGAATATAAGCAGTAGGATCCGGAGAACATCTTTGGTTGTCCCCTTCATTTTCCTACACAATAAACAGCTGAAGTTATCATGTTAACGATTTAATTGTGAGTCTTATTCTACGCTTAATTGACCGAACTTTTATGGGGAAAGGTTATCGTTAAAGGTCCCATCTTTCTTCCGAAAACGGTACTCTAAACGCCTCTACCACTGCGTTAACAGGTATAGCGCCGAATTTCTCTGCGGCTATGTCACGCAAGTGATTTGTGGTGCCTCTATCAGTTCGGTTTCTGAAAGCTGCGTCTGAAGTCTCCACTCTCCATCTTCCCTTTTTCTCTTCTTCTCTCCTGATCCTGGCTTCCTTCTGGCGCTCTTGTTCTTCCATGTGTGCTCTCCATATGGCTTCGTGTTTCTCCTTATTGCTTTTCCCACCATGGGACTCGAGGAGGCCCCATCGCTGTAGTTTGTGATCCAGTTTCGTCATGGTTACTTCCTCAGCGGGTAGGATGTTCATCTGCGTATAATCCACCGCCTGGTCAACCGGCTCCCATTCCTCGGAAGAATATCCCGAAGCTTGGGGCTTTTCAGGTGGTGGAACCTTGATTCCTATTTCTCCGCTTTTGTTGGAAAGGGATGCCGGGGTTCCATAAGGAGCGGACTTGGACATAAGGCAGGGTCTCGTATTTGGACAGGTAGAATATATTCTTCTATCGCGCCTAAAGTTAGTCTGATTCCCGTAAACCTTGCGAATCTCTGGATCGGACATGAGTGGAGGGATATGTGAGTCGATGGGCCGCCCGCGTGATTGATACGGAAGCCTACTCATCCCCAGCCCCTGAGTTCTCCTACTTAGGTTATCTGAACTTGGCTCTTCAGACGTTATACTTTTATTTTCGCATAGGAAATTTATCTTCCTTTTAGCGGCTGCCAAGTTCCTCTCAGTTACTTTATTCAATTGGCGCAGATCCCGTATTTCGGTTTCGAGCCTTTTCAACCGCTGTGTAAGGATTTGAACTTGCGATTTGTTTTTGGGGCGTGATCTACGGGTGCGCGAACTGACTGAAATTGACGCCCTGGATTCTGTCCCCAGTGTCTCGAAGCGGTGGGTCAAGTGGGATATTGTGTTTCCCTTATCCCAACGGAGGGTATTGTTGCGTGTTGGAAAATTAGCTGCCATTTTTAGTTTGGTTAGTTTTGAATCTGTAAGAGTGAGTTAGTTAGTTAGGTAAGTTAAGTGTAAGGATTTAGAGTTAAATTACGTTACATATGTGTCTATATTTATAGAATAGGTTTTTAGTTTAACTAATCAGAGAATTCCGTGTTGTCGGGGGTTATGTGTGAGTGTTTTAAGCGATCGGCTGCGACGACTCGCGTTTTATTCCCCATTTGGATATTGATTCTCTTGGAATCCAAAACTTCAATAATTTTATGTGGACCAGTATAATGGTCACCGAATTTTCCAGATTTCAATCCCTTCTTCAGAAAAACAAAATTTCCTGGAGCAAATTCCTGAGGGTTTGCATTCCGATCATAATATTCTTTAGATTTTTCTTTTGCATTAATTAAATTTTCCCTAGCTAGTTTTTGAAGATTGTGTAACCGTGCTATCAATTTGATTAAATAGTCATCATAAGTTTGCAGTCTTTCATTCTCCGGAAGGGGCAGATATGAGGGTAATGTGGCTAATTTTCCAAATACCAATTCAAAGGGGGTTCTTTTAGTAGCTTCATGTACAGACGTGTTATAACTAAACATACTTAATTCTAACCAGTTATCCCATTCGGAATCTTTGCTAATAAATTGTTTTAAATACTCTACAAGGACATGATGGGAACGTTCCAATGAACCATTCGATTGGGGGTGAAAAGCTGTAGTTTTAAACTGTTTAATATGTAATAATTTGGCGAGTTGTTTAATCAAATTACTTAGGAAGTTACGACCTTGATCTGTCAATACCACTTTAGGAGTGCCGTAAACACATATTACTCTTTTCAGAAATGCGTCAGCTATGGTCGACGATGTGGCATCTGATAAGGGAATTCCTATACAATATTTGGTTAATAGATCTTGTACAGTGAGTACATATCTATTTCCATTTGAAGTTATTGGGAAGGGGCCGACTATATCTAATGCACATTTTTCGAAAGCAGTGCCTGGGGTGTCTGTTATTGTCATGGGCTGTTTAGTCGATACCCGTGTTAGTTTCTTTATTTTGCATAATAGACATTGTTGTATGTAATTTTGCACTTCGGTTTTTAGACCATCCCAATTAAAATTTACTCTAATTCTATTGTAGGTTTTCGTGACTCCTTTATGCCCGCCAAGAGTGCTATTATGGGCTTCTGAGATTATATCATATCTTTCTGACATTGGAGGGGTCTTAACTATCCCTAGGCAAATAGTGATTTTACAAGTAGATTTCTCAAATGTTTTCTCTATTATGGGAAAGATTTTGTTCCAATTAATTCCATTCAACTCATCAACTTTTGCTATACTAAGTGTTTCGATATTGTATTTTTTTAAAAGTTCGTTTAAATACGTAAAACTATCTCGAAGTTTCTTTAATGTATCGTTGCTACCAAAAAGTTGTGGATCATGCGCATATAATCCGAAATAGTATTTAGTCCCTTTTTTGAAGTATTTAACCTTGCCGATTTCATTTTTACTATAGCTCCCAATTTCCCTTTTCTTTTTACACTGTTTTGACTGTTCTTCACAGGGATTACCGTTCGTATCCAGAAAATAAACAACATTGTCCTTACGCATATATAAGGGGTCTCTCGTCTCGTGTATATTAGTTCCTTGTATTAATTTTTCCAATATATCATCGGGGTCTGAATCATTTTCTTCGTCAGATAAATTTTCATTTTGGTTATTCATATTATCTGTTGGGTTAATGTGATTCTCGTTATTAGAGGAATTTAAATTATTATTATTAGAGGAAGTTAAATGCGTATTTGGGTCAGAAGCTATGACTTCGTTAGATGAATTAAGTTGCGAATTATTTGCAGGCTCATTACATTCTTGGTCTAAAATTGTTGGTTCGTAGCGGGATTCTTGGTTTGTTATTCTTGGAGGTGGGAGAATAATTTCGGGTCTTAATTTTATTTTGTCGGATTCTGGTTGTCTCTCGCGATTCTGTTTCCGTTTCTCGCGTTTCTCTAACTCTTGCATATAATATTCTCCCCTTTTAGTACCTTTGCTAACTCGACCGGATTTAAGAACGGGATAAACATTCTCAGTGGACATTTTGTCTAGTTCTAACTCATCCCTATCGACAGGATTACGAGACAAGGCGTCAGCATTAACATTCTTTTTGCCGGCTTTATATAACACTTCGAAATCATATTCTTCTAGTTTCAACCGCCATCGCGTTAGTCTGGATGTAGGATCTTTTGCGGTCCTCATCCATACTAAAGGTTTATGGTCGGTGATAATAGTGAATTTTCTACCGTATAGATAAGGTCGGAATTGGAATACACAATACAGTATTGCCAATGCCTCCTTTTCATAGGTTGAATAATTTCGTTCCGGTTTATTCAAAGACCGAGATGCATATGCTACGGGTTTGTCCTTGCCTGGTTCTCCTTGACTCAAAATTCCACCAATAGCATAATTAGATGCGTCTGTGGTTAACAAAAAGGGTTTATCGAAATCAGGAAATTGTAACAACGGAGCTTCACTAAGTTCTCTTTTCAATTTTAAAAATGCCTCTTCTTGTTCGTCGCCCCATATGAAGGGTGCGTCTTTCTCTAATAATTTCGTCAGGGGTTTTACGATTTGAGAATATTTATGGATAAAAGATCGATAGTAACCGGCCAAACCTAGGAATTGCTGGATATGGACAACCTTTTTAGGTCGAGGAAATTGGGTAATTGCTTCTATTTTCTTTGGGTCTGGTTCTATTCCGTTATCAGTAATAATGTGACCTAAATAAAGTACTTCGCGACGTAAGAATGCACATTTTTCTGGTTGAAGTTTTAAATTTGCTTGTCTGAGTCGTTCAATTAATTTTAAATATTTAATTCTATGTTCCGCTAATGATCTCGCGTAAATTACTATATCGTCCATATATACGAACATTTCTATTCCTTGTAAACCGGATAGAACCACATCCATTAATCGCTGAAAAGTAGAAGGTGCCCCTTTTAAACCGAATGGCATTCGTATAAACTCATAATGTCCGTGGGCAGTAGAGAAGGCAGTTTTGTGACTGTGATTAGGGTTTATTTTAATCTGATGAAACCCAGAAGCTAGATCAAAAATGCTGAAATATTTTGCGCCTCCCAATTGATCAAAAATTTCCCGAATAAGTGGCATAGGATAAGAGTCTCCAACGGTTTTCTCATTTAATTTTCGAAAGTCTAACACCAAACGCCATCGCTTATTACCTTGAGGATCTGGTTTTTTCGGAACTATCCAAAGAGGACTATTATACGGTGACTTAGAGGGTTTTATAATATTATTTTCCAATAATTCATCCACTTGTCGATTTAACTCGTCTTTTAGGACGGGAGGAAAGCGGTATTGTCTAACATTAATTGGGATCTCGTCCGATGTTACGATATCATGTTCGATTTCTTTTGTAAACGTAAGCTTTTCCCCTGGTAAATGAAAACAGTCCGAACTTTTATTTATCAAATACTCAGCTTCACATTTTTCGGCATTTGTTAGTGATTCTAAATTTATTAATTTTAAAATTTCAGTGGTTTTATTGACCTCATTAATAGTACAACATTTACTGGAATTAATTATTCTTTTTCTTCGCCCAGCTTTCCTTCCGCCCTTAGTTTGGGTTACGGAGCAAGATTCGGGGTTTAATTTACCCGATTTAGCTGGGTTTGATTCCACCAGATTGACAGTGCTAGAATCAGATAAACCGGAGGATGAGGTAACCTTGATCGGATAAGAGGATTGATCAACAGCTCCTCGGATTTGGCTTTTGGATTTTATATATTCAGAATTAGAATTAAATAAGCCGGAGGATGAGGTAACTTTGATCGGATAAGAGGATTGATCAACAGTTCCTCGGATTTGGCTTGTGGATTCAGAATTAGAATTAGATGAGCCGGAGGATGAGGTAACTTTGATCGGATAAAAGGATTGATCAACAGCTCCTCGGATTTGGCTTCTGGATTTTATATATTCAGAATTACAATTAAATAAGCCGGAGGATGAGGTAACTTTGATCGGATAAGAGGATTGATCAACAGTTCCTCGGATTTGGCTTTCGGATTTTATGCAATTAGAATTAGAATTTATCGACTCGGCGTTGGTGCGCTCGATTTTGTTTTTGGATTTTATGTATTCAGAATTTGAATTTATCGAGTCGTCGTTTGTGTGCTCGATTTCTTGTAACTCCACAGTGGGTACTTTTATTGAAATTTCCTCTTCCGTGGTATTTATTATTGGTAAATAGGCTTTACCATTATTATTAGTGACAATGCAATTTCCCATGAATACCCCCTTTTGAAGATTGAGCTTAGGAATATAACCTTCTTTCAAATTGGTCTTTTCTAGATTTATACAGACTACCTTACGTTCTCGCGGTAGTATGTGAGTATACTGTTTATGAAATGGAATTTTAATTCCTTTTAAACTGAGACATTGGTCCGCATAGTTTATTTCGGCCTTAGTTTTCATGAAAAATTCGGATCCTAATAGGCCGTCTTGCTCTAAGGAGAAGGAGTTGGGTACAATGTGGAATTCAGTATCGTATCCCTCAAAATCGATGCAAATTTTACCCAGTGTATACACGGCTTCTTTCGTTATACCGCTAAGCCTTAGAATGGTTTTCTTGTTTACTGGGATATTTGAATTGATGAATTTCTGTTTAATTAGATTGGGGGCTGCTCCTGTGTCTAATAATAATATCAAGGGCTCATCATGGAAGACCCGAATGGTAGGAGCAGCAGTGTCCTGGTTGAATTTAATGGGCTTGTCAATTATTTCGACTCTGTCCTGATTTGGGACGTGGATGGGCGGTTTTCCTCCCCTCTGGAGGGGAGGGTAGGGGCGTTTCCCTGTCTCCTAGAGTTGTTATATTCTCTAAGTTTACATTCAGTTATTACGTGTCCCTCCTCCTTGCAATAATTACAGCTTAGTTTGGTCGTATTATTGGAGGGGTTACTCGGAGTGGGACCTGATCTACAAATTCTCGCGTGATGACCATTTTTACCGCAAATTTGACATTTAACGCTGGATTCAGGATTGCGTTGGGATGCACAATCACGAGCGCTGTGACCTTCCCGATTACACAATTGACAGCGGGGTTTAGAAATCCTACAATTCTGTGCAGTATGACCGGTGCGGTTGCAAACTTGGCATTTAACTTGAGAGTTAGCCCTACATTCTCGTGCGGTATGACCGGCGTAGTTGCACATCTGACATTTAGGTTGAGGGTTATTCGCACGGAAACAATTTTTAGCTGAATGTCCTGTTTTGTCGCAAATTTGGCAACGGAATGAATTTTCATTATTTGAGCTCATTACGTTAATTCGTTTAGAGCTACGACAGACGTCCGCAGTATGGTTTGGTTTTTTGCACAATTGACACACCAAATTCTTTGAGGATCTACATTCTGATATTTTGTGTCCGGGATTTTTACAGTTCTGACAAATCTGCTGATTGTGGGCCAGCAAATAGCATTCCCTAGCCGAATGCGAAATTTCACCGCAAAGAACACAACCCACCGGGCCCGCATTTCCAGTTATACGCAAAGAATTCTGGCTCTTTATTTCGTTTTCTATTTTAATCGCTTTCAATCCGGCTGCAGTTAAAGTTGCAACCTCCCCCATTTGAGCTGAAATTTCGCGTTTCAATCCCATGATAAATGCATGCAAGACTTCTTCATTTATTTCTGCGGTTTGCTCGGCGGTAATTACCCCATTATTTTGAGATTTTTTCGCATCTATGATAGCAGTACCCAGTGATTTCACGCGATTTAAATATGACGGAACGTCTTCTTTTTCACCCTGAAAAATTTGTCCTAGTTTCCCTCGCAAAACAGTTGCGGATTCATACGGAGCGTAAACTGATTTTAACTGCGTTAAGAGGTCCGATACTCTTGCATAATTATTACCGCGAATTGTCTCTAACGCGCCACCCCGGAGCTTAGTACGAATTAACTGCACTAACCCGGCTTCCGCGTCTGCGGGCAGCATCTGACGTGCATCTTCGCAACCAACAGCGAACTCTCTATACGTAGAATGATGATTTCCTCCAGAGAAAATGGGAACTACCTCAATCACGTCTCTCAGCCTGATCGTATAAGCATTTGCGTTATTGTTATTAGCCATTGCTACGTTATTATCAATTACGGGATTAGGATGATTTTCAACGTCTTCTATCACGGTTCGGTTTTGAATCTCATCCGATGTATTGCTAACGTTTGAATCTTCGAGGGAAAATCTACTTTGTTCTAAGAACCCAGAATCACGGTGGAGTGCAAAAGAAATATTTGTAAGGGACGAACTACGAGATATTGTGGGTGACCGGGGAATAGATTTGCCTTGAGGAATTGGTGGGAATTTACTCGCGTTCTCTTCCTCTTCGCCAATGTTCGTGGTACTGGAATAAAGTCGGGTAACGGGTCTTTCGTTGGGGGGAATGTACCTAGGCATACCTAGCGTATGCGTTACCAACAAGCATAATCGTGGATTGCTTCAATCGAACAAGGGAAATTCTTTAGCGAGATTAAGTCTATCTGAACGGTAATTCACGGTTCTCTTCAACCAACTGATTTTCACAATCCCATGCCAAATGTCTGTGTCCTACCGACTGCGCCAATTTTTAAAACCATCTGTTACGTCCTGACGAACGTTAGGATGGTGAGGATCTTGACACCTAACACGGGATTAAATGAAACACAAGGTTAACAGAGATAATACTAATCTATTATTCAAAAACGTTTTACATGAAATGTTATTCGAGGCTAATCTATTATTCAAACGTTTTACATAAAATTCTATTCGATGGTAACCACTTCGGGGTTACTTGGTTCTGAGGTTGGTTGCGACGGATTGGGACCTGGGTTGTTGGTTCTCGGTGGCCTGTGGTTGTAAGGGGCTGCCCGGCAAGTTGGGGGCCGAACGAATTTCCCGGTTCCGTCCGTGTTTCGCGCCAACAACAAAACCTTACGGAAATTTCGGGGTTCCTTGAGGAATTCTCTGACTTCCTGCTCTTCTTCTTTTGTCGCACCAGTTGTAAGAGGGGCAGGAAGAGTATTGTAATTATAATTGTAACAATTCGAAATGTTATTTATGGTATGACTGGTGGTTTGATTTAACTGAATTTTAGTGTTTTGGGTTATTTGAATGCTGAGTTTTTTTAACTCTTTTGCTTGCTCCCTTAACGGGAGTTCGGAACCCCTAATTTCTTCGATTTGGTTGGCTAACGTTTCGTCGCCCGATTCTGTTGCCCTCCGAGTGAGTCGGCTTATCGCTTGCCTAACGTGACGGGATAGAGCGATATCTTCCACTTAAGGGAAACAATAGAAATGGGGAATAATATTAAAACCTGCCTTGTAATGAGAAAATTTCTTCTTTCTTGACCAAAGTTGACATCTCATGACAGAACTTTACTAGGAGGTGCTGATTATCGATTTATGCTGATTATAATTTTATTTCTCAGGGTTGAATATACTTTTATTAATTATCTTTACTCATCGTAACACACTTATAGTAAGTGTGTTAACCAAGTTGATAATTAATATGTCAGCTGGTTACTCCATAAAATATTCTCACTTCTTTATAACGCACTCATAGCAAGCCGTTATTAAGCGAGG
>JABFPP010000200.1:0-10880 GCA_022817365.1 Mallateleia sp. ZL-2020
TATGTTGACAAAACTCAACATAAATTACAAAAAAATTTGTTTGCAACATATTTTACTGGACGCTGCGTTTTTTTTCGCGATTAGTAATTCACGGGCACAAAATCGGTTTTTTCCGGGGTGCCAAGGGGTGTTTTGGGGGGGGGGGATAACTCTACTTAAGGTTTACCCTCTCTAATTTATGCATAATACGAAAAATCAAAATGTAATTTTGAATTGGAATGCAATTGGGTAACTATCGATGCTAATGATCAAACGACAACTCTTCATTGTGCGGGCCGTACGAAATGATTAGGCCATTCATATGTAAACACCGAAACATATTTTCTAAGCTGTTTTCTATAAAGGTATTTTATTACCTTTTTTCTTGTGTTCCATGAACTCTTCCCGGATTTACGAAAAACCTTGCCTTTTCATTATTTGCCTAAAATTATGCTAATTTCCCTCTTTTTTCACGGTCCAAATTAGAATGTTAGGCCCGCGTCTTTTGAACTAAGAGCAGTAGTGTTCCAGTATTCAATTGATAAATTGTGGTATAGTGTAGTGACAAGTGCCAAATCCAGCCTGCAGCGTTTCGCCGACACTTGAGTTCCAGAGTCATCTATGTGGTATTGTGAAAAATGTCTTTCTACTAATTTCATTTAAAAATCTTTCAAAGATGGCAAAGTTGTTAAATCTTCGACTATTTTCTGCATTAAAATAATTGACAAATCGTTATGTTGATAAATAGTTATATTTATTTCCAATTTAGTTAAATGATTTCGAGAAAATATCTCACAAAGAAAGTGTTTGGTATTAATACCATAGTGACCTTATGTTAGGTTGCCCTGGCTTGAGAAGATCTTGCTTCGAAACATTTGAGAAATGAAATTGAAAATAAAATACATATTAACAATCAATGATTGAACTCCCAATAAGACAGCGTTTGGTATTGATATCATAGCAACTTTATGTAGATTGTCCTGGCTATACTTACAAATATAGGTGGAACAATATACGTATTGTAATCGCATAATAAACAAATGTAAAGTGCAAAAAATTGTTTAAAATCTTCTCTCAATTCTCTGCCGCAGCCGTGTGTTAAAATTGCCTATCAAAACAGAGTGTTGTTAATCTTTTCTTCGAAAAGAAACACACAGCGTCCTGATTGCACTGTTATTTATTGAATTATTTCAAGCCGTAACACTGAATACGAATCCATCATCAACATGCGGCGCTCGTTAATCGATTTTGCAAAAAATTAAATTATATGCATTTTTTGAGCAATTTCCATGAAAACTCGTTAAAAGATGACTTAAAATGCAGTCAATTGTCTTTTTTGACTTCATATTCGGATTCTCCATAAAATTTTGCTACAGAAAGCATATAAAATGTCGTTATTTATATAAATATGATTAATAAAAAAAGTCTACAATATATCTACTACACAGATAGTTGATTATAGCCGCGTATAAACTTCAATAAACGAACAGAGTAATTAATGACTTCTGCGGATGCTTTTATTTGTATTTTGACAGGCTGAATACGAATCTGTTATCAAAATGCTAATGTCTTTTATCGATTTTGCAAAAAATGCATTTTTATGTATTTTCCAAAAGAAATTAAACAATTTTTTTTCGGATCTGTAATGAACGTGAAAACAGAAAACGAAGTAATTAAACAATGAATTTGGCATTTCTGTAAAAAAGCAAATACATGAGTTACATTCAAATTATCTGCACTTGTGTTTAGGTATTCTTTGTTATTATATTCCATGCAGTGTTACGTCGACACTTAAACATGAAATGTTCGAATTCAGTATCGTTCGAGATGTTATATCGCGAACTATTAACGATCACTTTCGATGCTGAATAAACTGTTAAGATTCTTGTAGATCTTAATGTGTTCGGGGATTATATTTTTCATAATTATATAATTATATTTTGCAGAATATTTTTGCAAGCGGTCAATAGATTCGGAGAATAGAATTGATTCTTTTTTACTTATAAGAGAAGTGACAAATGATTTTGACAAAAATAAGTAAATATGTTAATACAGTTTATACAGTTGTATTTATTTGTAATCATACATGAAGACGTCCATTTGTTTTTTGCAAATTGCTCAAAAATGCATAAAATTCAATTTTTTGGAAAATCTATTATCGAGCGCCGCATTTTGACAACGGATTCGCATTCGGGACACAAAAATACATATAAAAACATGTGTTTTGATTCAGTTTGGGGTACTGCCCACAAAGTGCAAAATTACCAATAATTTTTCACAAAATTTTGATTTCAATTTATATAAAATATGTTATTGTGACGTAGTACTGTGTAAGTGAAGTGATAAGATTTATTATGAATGATACTCCAATATTGAATTACCTTACATAAATAGTTTTAAAATTACAATTCTTTTTGTTTTTCTTTAGTTTTAAAAATACATTTCTTTTTGTTTTGTGATAATTAGTAAAAATAAATATTTAAATTAAATTATCATTTTTTTTAGCTAAGCGATTGTTAGTTTACTAGTTTTTCTGTTGTAGTTATTCTTTAAAATTATTTTGAATAGTTTTTATTTATCTGTAAGAAAAATGTAATGTTTTCTTTAGGTTTCGTTTATTTATGTTGTTACAAGCGTACAAACAATAAAGAGTTTATTTTCAATAATGTTATTTCGATTCATAATTATTGTACATGGTTCGTATTTTCTTAATTTCTTACGCGCGTTAAAGGAGTTCGGCGTTGTATTTGTTCTGCGTCGATGTAAACACGCCATTTCCATCGAATATATATATAACTATAAGAAAGTTATATTTCTTCTGCTGTAATAATTTTACAATTTTTAAACTATGAAAATTTAAGGTAAACAAGAAAACAAATTTTGTTATGAATAACAATGTATATTTTATTACTTAGTCAACAATTATATTTTGTAATTATTATATACAATTTTGATATACGTAATATTTATGTCCAATTATATTTCAAGGATAAAATGCTTTTTTAGCCCAACATCTATCTGAAGAACGATATCAAATTGTCAACATATATTACCGTGTAGAATTTACTGAAAAAAATGCATCAATTAAATTATTTCTGCAATATGCATTGACAAAGAAACATAATTGTCGAAGCAGAAAGTGACTGAAAAATCACACCATTTCGTGATTGAGCCACGAAATGATGTGAGCGAGCCACCATGGACACCGTAAAACCCTGGATTGGGTTGAATATTAAATAAAGCCTCAAACTGAAGTTACAATTCATATTTCATGTCAAATGTATTCAGTTACAGCCGTTCGAATAAAAGTATGATTTTTAAACACTGTGTAATAATAATTCATTGTCACATTACGAGTTAAATCAATATATATTTTTAAAAATGATTGCTTTTATATAATGTTCATTCAAATCTCTTTGAGCTGAAAAAAGACTTATTTTAATGAAATTTGACAAAGGTAGATCTGTGTGAATTCAACACTGCAATTTTTGCATGATTTTACAAACATGAATTTATGACGTAGTTTTCATATACAATTAAGATGAATAATGTTGCTTTGTAAACATTTTTTTTCGGTTTCTTAATAGGATTTATTAAGTAAAATTACTAGATTTTGTATCGTTTACAATAAAAATAAAATCAAAAATTAATCTAATGTATAATAGGCAGATCATAATTCAATATAAAACAAAATTTTGAAACAAGTATATTTACGATCAAAGAAATCTTGTGTAGGAGGTCAGAATAATATGGGAATTTTTATTTAAGAATATTCTTGTTCGAAAAATGTTTTTACAGTTAGTAATATTCAACCGAGATGCAAGAATCAATGTCTGCCCATTGTGTATTACAATAATTTTTAATATTGTTTTTATTATTAAAGACATCAAGTCTAGTAACTATTAATTGATAAATTCCCTTAATTTTTTAATGATCAGCTTTGTTTTCAAACAAAGTTATCAATTTATTTTAGAACCAAATTTTGTAATTATAGTCAGAATTGTTTAAATATGGGTTCTTATATGTTTTGGGGTCGTTGATTACAAATCTGATAATAAAATTTTTGAAATTCAAGTCGTTTGATTATAAAAGTATTTTAAATTTGTATTACGCCTGAAAATATGTAGTTTGTTGTTTGATATTGAAGAAGTTTACAATTTATAAATAACAATTTTACATTACAAATTCGTAATCAGAGACCACAAAAACGTATAAGAACCCGTATTTAAATAATTTTGACTATATTTAAAAATTTGGTCGGCACTTTCGTTGCTCGAAGAGTTAACGAAATTCTAATATTGTTTTATTTCGAATGCATGTGTAAACCTCTTTTAATTAATAGCAATAGGTATTCTTGTTAATTTTTGGATTTGTTTATTTATGAACGTTTTATATAAACCCGCGTGGAAAAAATGAACTGGAAAGTTGTTGGCAAGCGCTTGCCAGCCACTAACCAGAAGATTTTTTCTACGCGGGAAATTGAACTAAATGTCTAACTGCATTTTTAAAATAATGTCATTAATCTTGTTTTCGATCGAGTTGATTACTCTTATTATCATGATTTCTACAACATTTTGAAGCTAATTGAATGAATATATCTTCAGTTGTCACATTTTGCTTGCATTCAAGTGATCAAACTCCAATATAAATAATATTGAAATGAGAATATCCAGTCTGCAAACAATTTCTTTATTTTTGGTATTTGAATTGTTAATTTTTCTCGGAAATAAAATATTCTATTTTTATGCAGTGAACAGATATGTAAATACATGTAGGAGTATTTAATGATATATTATGTATTATCTCTGTTATGTATTATGTATTATCTGATCTGTACTCTGGCCATGATGATTATTTTGGAAAGTATTGTATTGTATTAATGCTTTGCAAATTCTAATCTGGAACGAAGCATCCAGTTTTTTTGTAAACAGTATAATATTCAACGGCTATGCAAATACATCTAATGTTCATTTAAATTAAAACGTACACTTGAGATTACTATATTTTTCTCACAGTTCGAAAAATCGATCAGACAGGTTTTGGCAGCTGCTGGTTTACGTTGCAAAGCGGAGAGTGAAGTTCTTTTGTCACATTTAATTTTTTCGTAATAGCTAATTTTTACATAAAATTAACATACATATAAAAATTAATAGACTATACACATTTTGAAATTGAAAATTTGTATAGTTTATATGTATAATATCGCTAATTTGATGACGCGTCGTCATTGTGACCTTCGAATGTATGTATAATATAAAGGACTCCTTTCTATTATACATCATCGGGTGTCAATCCTTTCAATTTTGCTTTTTTCTTCAGCTTCAAATAAAGTGTTTTCCGATGCACGAAATTTAAGAATCAACGTCTATAGTGAGTTTATTTATAATTTAACAGAAGTTAAAGAAAAGTGTTCATTTCACTATTTGGAATTAAAAAATATGTTTGTAGGGAATTTATTTATAATTTATAGTAGAAATTGAAAGGAAAATAACTACAGTGAATTTTTACATACAATTTTAAAGAAAGGAATTCACTTTTTATTAAAAAAATTACATACATAAGAGAAAACTCTCATTATTTTATTAAGAAATAATCTGTCGTGAATTTATAATATAATTGACACAGGTAATGGAAAAACGCGCATTATTTTAATTAGAAGAAATAAACGGTAATGAATTTTAGTTCTAAATTAAAAAAGAGTACTGATTATATTGTTTTGAAATTAAAGCTTTATTTTTAGTGAATTTATTTTATAATTAAAATAATATACAATTGAAATTTTAAAAAAACGGGCTCATTATATTATTGGAAATAAACTGTAGCATTTTATTTATAATGGGATTTGAAAGAAGTTAAAAGAAAACTTTTTATTAAAAATCAATGACTCTAATATTTTATTTATAATTCGAAAAAAAAGAACTCAGTATATTATATCGAATTATAAATAAAGTGCAGTAGATTATTCATAATTTAAAGAAAATTATAATTGAAAGAAGTAAAATGAACTCCTCGTGTTAGTTGGAAGTAAAATATAATAAAGTAAATATAATTATAATTTAAAAGAAGGGAACTCATTATTTTATTAAAATTAAAAATCTGACTATAGTAGACATTATTACGTTTCCACGTTGGATAAATAGCATACCTTTTCTTATATTAGATATCATTTATTCCCTTAGCCAGACGTATCCCGAAACCTCGAGATTTGTCACCACCTAGAATGCTTCGTTTTTTTCGCTGAGATGCCGTCTTCGCCAAAAGCCTGGGAATTGCAACTGTCAGCGTTTCCTGACTGAGTTAGATATTTCCCCGCCATGGGAACTAATGCCGAAAACACGAGTCCCTACTTAGGTCAATTAAGAACCTGTAAATGTTACCCCGCGATAACAACGCAGCTCAGTCTTTTAATTCGTTAGTCTTAAGTCGTTTCATTTTTTTTAAACCGTGCATAGATTTATTTGGTTATAACTTGTATACGTGCACGGATCCATTTGTTTACGCGCAACTTTTTCTTATTGTAATAACTCATTTAGACTTAAGCCCTGTTATTTTGTAAGTCAGGTATTAATTCAATAAATAACAATCGACCGGGATTACAAGTTCATTTATTTAAGAAAATTATTTAGAATTTTTTATTAAAATTGTAAATTAATTAAATTAATCGCGTTTCCTATAAAAAAGCAAGCGAGCTAATTGTATCTCTCGTTGTAAACATTGAAAGAAAGAGTAACAAAAAAAGACAGAACAAAAAACTTTAGAGTTTCAAAAAAAATTGTATTTATTAAAGATTTAGTTTTACGCAGTGCGGCGACATAAATACTTGGTTCCATTATTAAATCTGACTATCAAATAACTATTTAAAATGAAACGTTAATACATAATTATTCGGTTCACCGGCATACGGTAAACCGAATATAAGACGGGTGCGTATCAACGTATTCAGTAGCACCTCGTCGACAGGGTAAATGCCCAACAGGTTACGGATTGTGTCATTTGAGGCGTAATCCGAAATTAATAGTGATAAATCTGGATGCAGCCTCTCATTATACCGGAGGTATAATCTCTCATTATATCTCCGGTATAATGCCTCTTATAATACCTCGGGTATAATGAGATGAACGAGATCAGAGGTTCACCGCTAAGGGATCTCTCCTGCTGAGTTCGTGTTCCCAGTAACAATTGTAGTCAGTTGAGAATACGGTAATTGATGTAAACGATCCGTTTGCCCGAGGAAGGGACGACATCCTTCACAATGCCCTTGGAAATCTGTCCTCCATTGTGCATGCGAGATTAGATAGCGGTAAATTTTTTTTACCGTTATCTTTTCCACGAAAGTAAATTACATTCCTGACAAGGATTAACGTGCATGCATGCATCTATTGTGGATTTGATATAAACAAATTTTTGTTTGTTATGTCTGAGTGCGTCGGTTAATTCAATCTCAAAAGTCATGTGGAAAACATATTTAATAATATTCAAAAACATGAACAGTTTTCATTCATAAATAAAAAGATAAATCAAAATTCGAAGGTTACATTTTAAAAAATATTTTAATCTGTCTAATATCTAATACCTATATGAAGTTCAAAAATTGCATTTAAACAATTTTATTACACATATTATTCGTATTTAATAGCTTTTTACTAAAAATATCTTAAACAAATATTAAATTAACATTAAACACTATAAATTAATATGACTCGATAAACCGTCCAAAAGCGGTGATGTTTATTGTCCAAAAGTGGAGCAAACTGACCAATAGTGGTGGTTTTTAGTATGCCTGTTAAAACCATCATTTATTTAAAAATACGTTCAACGTTTTTCATTTTTTTTTGTATTAGATTCTACTTTTGAAAGTTTCTGTAACATCTTTATTTATAGAAATTGATACTAATTCATGTATTTTCAAAGTAATTAATGATCTAGTATGACCGTAACTTTAAACTGACCACAAGTGGTGCATCTACCCTATGTCAAACTTAGTTACGGTTCCTACCTCTTTGGTATTTATATTTTTTAGGTTTACACGAATATTCTACATCATTTAGTGGTTTTGCCTTTATGGCACTTTCGAATTAACGGAAGAATCATATTCAATAAGAGAATATAATTTTAATTAAAGTAATACAATACAAAATACTAAATATTACCAAAATAAAACTAGAAACTTTTTGGCATTTTTAATTAATTCACCCGAATTAAAATTATATACTTTCATATAATAATATTCTCTCATTAATTCAGAAAAGTGCGACGAAGGCAAAAATAAAATATAATATATAACATTGGCATAAATGAAACAACAATTGTTTTGAGGTTAAGTCAGTTTTCCGTTCACCATCGAGTTTATCATGCTCTTAACTTAAACAAAGTTGGGAAAATATTTGATAATTTTTGAGACTTGGGGAATTATTGGACGCTTTTCATGATCAAGATATATTTACAGGCTATATTTGACAAAATATTTCATTTTTCAGAGAAAGTGAATGTATGTACTTTTAAAAATCAAAATTAGTAATAAAAACATACTGTAAAGTTATAACAAAAATATTAGAGAATTTATTATTATTTATTATTAGAGAAATTAAGAAATTTTGAAAATTAATATATTTAACATGAAAATACCAAGAAATTAAAAAATAATGGTAGAAAGAAATGTAAACAAACAATTCTGATAAAATACAAATCATCAGACATGAATCAGAAATTATCAGAGTTTATCAGAAATCATCAGAGATTCTCAGAGATTGTCAGAGAATTTATCAGAAATTATCAGAGAAATATTTTCACAAGGGGTCTCTCTGTTAATTTATATACTTCTAAATTTTATTTATTTACATTTTATTTTCCTTTTGTGGGGCGTGAACTTATGCATAAGCCTGAATTTATTTAAATTAACGAATCTAATAAGCGAATACTTATATAGCAAAGGATTATTACACCGAGAGGTGAAATTTTTTAATAACTTTTATATAATTTCAATTACAACTTGTGTAAAGTTTATAAATTCTTCACATGATACTTTGTAAAAAAATTGTCGTACAACCTACTACCTATCATCTATTATATGAAATTTTTCATAAAAATATTTTTTATTGTCATACTTAGTCCTCAGCAATCGCGCTGTTTCAGTTATGTAGATCAGCGTTAAAAAGCTTGTAATAATATCTTGGGCTGATTCAGGCACCCTATGCGATCACTTATGGGTTGGTATTAAAACTAACAAACGAAATTATATTTTATAATCATAATCAATTTACATACTATTATTGATATTTATCAGTAATTAAGTAAAGGTTCAAATATAATTACTTTCAAAATTAATATGAATACAAAATCGATTGTCTGTTGATATTAATTCTCCACATTGTATTGTCATATTTCATTTTCGTTACGGAATTGTATGAATAGTATTGAAATATCACATTTAAAACGGTAATATCTCTACGTACGTCTGGAACAAGCTTTACAGAGTTTTTGTAAATCGGCTATGCTGCCGTTAAACTGCATACGAGGAAATGATAAAGTGAATTTTCTGTCCCCATTTGTCATATTTGACCAAATATAGCTGAGCCGCGACTGAACTGCGGCTTTGACGAACTGTGAAAACTATGTATACTTAATATGCTAACATTAATACTTTGCCATTGAACTTAAACATGACAATCACATCAACTTTGTGTAATGAAGATTACCATTCTTTACCATGGAGAGAATTTGTATTATCAGATTATATTTTATAGTTGCAGTTATTAAAAAATTCATAAATAATTATTATTTTTAGCTGTGTTTGTAATACTCGGAACAATCGGAATAGTATCTTCGCCTGTACTATTATTATTTAAATACTTGAAATTAATTAACAATGATTTCTCAGCGAAAGAAAGTATAGTGTTATTTAGAACAAGTTATCGTTATGCAATAAATTATTTTCTATTCTTTACTACTATTCCGAATCTCATTCTTTATGTTCAATGGTTTAATTGTGTGATAGCCGTAGGATTTACTTATCTATTTACGCAATATGCTATAATTAAGTAAGAAGTTTAAAAGTAATTAGTTTATATGATATATATCAAGAGGAAATGTGATAAGTTCATTGCAATCAACTATCTAATTGTTGAATCATCTGATGCATAAACAAGAATAATTTATTTTATACAATTACAAAAGAGGAAAAATATACAATATAATATATGTGTGATTCTTCAAAAAGTTACATTTTTCATGTGTGTTATTTTAAAAGATAATCCGCTATTTGAATGGATGCAAATGTAGGGAGTAGTAGTGATTTGTTTTACGGCAAGGGAAAATTATTACCGGAGAAAATATTATCGGAGTTTCCCGGAGGACAGAATGACGGGAATAGTGAGATGCAAAAAAGAAGTCAACTTAATGAATCGCCCTTTAATAAATATTGTAACTTTGCCGTATGTTACTGCATAGGTGGCAATTTTTAATTTATCAGATGTTATGGAAAACTTTATTTTCCAGAGCGACACGAACTCATTAATGCACCCTACTATGTGATCATATACCCCAAGGCATTTGAGTAGACATATTAATGGCCTATGAGATGTATCAAACGCCTTGCGATAATCGACCCACATCATCGACAGTTTGCACTTATAAAACAAAGATCGACGTATCAATCAGAAGGTTCTCGCAAAAACCAGAGAATTAGTTCTTCTTTTTTATATCTCTCTTCAGATCATTTCGGTCGTCCTCAATAACGACATTTTTTGTTTGTAAATTTTTACTTTGCGAATTTGTAATGTTTTATATCAAGTTAAAATGTTTATATTATTATTACACATGAACTGCAATCATCCTTGCCTCAATTTCTGCAGCAAAGATGAAGACAGTTTTTGCAATAAAAATAACCGCGCAACCGTCGAGGG
>JABFPP010000201.1:0-10870 GCA_022817365.1 Mallateleia sp. ZL-2020
AACGATCATAATAATATTCCGTCTATATTGTTTATAATTAATAAATACGATTCCGTGGGTTGAGCTGGAGTAATTAATTCTGATCTGCCAAAAACATGAAATTTCCTTCGTATTCTCGTAGTTTGACAATTCTAAGAGGTTTTACTGCCTTCGAGCAGCATAATCGGACTAAAATTTATTGTAGCAATAGACAGTATATATTGTTAATCATTTGTAAAAATGATTTGATGGGTTGAGCTTGAGTAATTAATTCTATTCTGCCAAACACCTGAAATTTTCTACATATTCCCCGTGTTTGACAAATCTGAGAGGTTTTTCTGTATTTGAGCAACGTAATTGGCCAAAGACCGACTATAATAGTATTCCGTCTATATTGCTAATAATTTATAAACACGATTCCGTGGGTTGAGCTGGAGTAATTAATTCTGATCTGCCAAAAACATGAAATTTCCTTCGTATTGAACTTGAGTAATTAATTCTGTTCTGTCAAAAACCTGAAATTCTCTACATACTCTACGTGTTTGACAAATCTGAGAGATGTTTCTGTATTTGAGCAACGTAATTGGCCAAAGAACGATCTTAATAATATTCCGTCTATATTGTTTATAATTAATAAACACGATTCCGTGGGTTGAACTGGAGTAATTAATTCTGATCTACCAAAAAAATGAAATTTCGTTCGTATTCTCGCCGTTTGACAATTCTAAGAGGTTTTTCTGCCTTCGAGCAGCGTAATCGGACTAAAATTTATTGTAGCAATAGATAGTATATATTGCTAATTTGATTTGATGAGTTGAGCTGGAGTAATTAATTCTGTTCTGTCAAAAACCTGAAATTCTCTACATACTCTACGTGTTTGACAAATCTGGGCGGTTTTCTGCATTTGAGCAACGTATTGGCCAAAGAGCGAGTACAATAATATTCCGTCTGTAATGTTTATAATTAATAAACACGATTCCGTGGGTTGAGCTGGAGTAATTAATTCTGATCTGCCAAAAACCTACAATTTCCTTCGTATTCTCGGAGTTTGACAATTCTAAGAGGCTTTACTGCCTTCCAGCAGCGTAATAGGACTAACATTTATTGTAGCAATAGATAGTACATATTGCTAATCATTTGTGAAAACGATTTGATTGGTTGAGCTGGAGTAATTAGTTCTGTTCTGTCAAAAACCTGAAATTCTCTTCATACTCTTCGTGTTTGACAAATTTGAGAGGTTTTTCTGCATTTGAGCAACGTATTGGCCAAAAAGCGATCATGATGATATTCCGTCTATGTTGTTTATAATTAATAAACACGATTCCGTGGGTTGAGCTGGAGTAATTAATTCTGATCTGCCAAAAACCTGATATTTCCTTCGTATTCTCGGACTTTGACAATTGTAAGAGGTTTTACTGCCTTCGAGCAGCGTAATTGGACTAAAATTTATTGTAGCACTAGACAGAATATATTGCTAATCATTTGTAGAAACGATTTGATTGGTTGAGCTGGAGTAATTAATTCTGTTCTGTCAAAAACCTGAAATTCTCTACATATTCTCCGTGTTTGACAAATCTGAGAGGTTTTTCTGTATTTGAGCAACGTAATTAGCCAAAGACCGATTATAATAATATTCCGACTATATTGTTTATAATTAATAAACACAATTCCGTGGGTTGAGCTGGAGTAGTTAATTCTGATCTGCCAAAAACATGAAATTTCCTTCTTATTCTCCGATTTTGACAATTCTGAGAGGTTTTACTGCCGTTGAGCAACATATTCTACTCAAGACTAATTATAATGATATTCAGTCATTATTGTTTATAATTGGTGAACTCAATTTTTGTGTGTTGATCTGGAGTATTTAACTTTTTTTCTACTAGAAATGTTTATTTCTTCGTTATTCACGAAATTGTATGTTTCTAGACATGCATGTATCGAAAAATAATTGTTTAACAAAAAATAGTTTAATAATTATTTATTTTGTGAGTAATCAATTAGTAATTAATTATTTGAATGGTCTAACGCTGTTAATAATTTTTTCTCTTGGGTTGAGCCAGTTTCAGTCAAACGCCAGCTCAACCATATTTATTTTTTTTACGGCTCGAGTAATTAATTTTATTTTTGTGTAATTAAATAGTAATTAATTAGTACTAAATATTTAATAATATTTTATTTGATTGAGCTGTGATGGTTGAGCCAGCTTCACAGACGTGATAACAAGTCATGGCTCAGTAGATAACTAGTAGTGGCCCAGTAGATAGCCAGTCATGGCCCAGTGTTATCACTCGAGTACTGGCAAAGAGCCGGGCCGGTAGTGAAAAACTAACGGACCAGTTCAGGTTACCAATACTGGTAATCCGGACAACCAGTTATGTGCCAGTCATGGCTCAGTAAATAACCAGTAATGGGCTAGTAAATACTGGCACAGAGCCGAACCGGTAGTGATAAAGTAATGGTCCTGTTCAGGTTACCAGTACTGGTAGTCTGGGCACCAGCTCTGTGCTAAGCCTGGGCCAGTAGAACATTTTCTATTGGGTACCTTTATATATACTCAATTCCTTATATATTTTTATGCTCGTTTTTTTCGGGCAGGATACTTCCTTAGAGAATGCGTAGATAATTTGTATTGACAACATGCGTATCGCTTTTATATGTAGGTCGAAATTGGAAATGGATCGGGTGTGTGGCTTCCAAAATTTAAAGTTGACGCAATATGGATGATGAAGCATCAAAGAGTTGAGCAGTTCATTGCAGAATTGTACAAGGCTGTTCTAGGAAAAAAAATGGCACATATGTCAATTTCGGGTAAAGGGAAGCAGGTGACGGAGAAAATCCCTGAAAACGTATATTTAGGAATATATTGTAAGTAAATGAGAGAAAAAGGATTCTAATTAAATTACGTAAACTGGCGGAAAAAGAGCCACTTGGAATATATGAAAAATAGTTATTTTCAAATAATCACTATTCCGTCAAATTTCATGGTATTTGAAAAATTTAAAGTGCTCTGGAAAGATTAAACCTTCCTCTTTAAGATAGATTTATTTGATTTTGGTTTGTCCCATAATCCCACGAATAAACCCTCCCATAATAATCTGTCGTTTATCAGCACAAAAAATGCAGTTTGGAGCTTCATACTTTTTTCAAACTTCATCGGATGTCTTTTTCTGATATGGATTTCTGTTGTTTATTCAATTTCATTCAACAATTTTCTTATCTCTGAGCACGCGTTCGACACACTGGAAAAATATCAATATTGGATTAGCATCGAATCAATGCAGAAATTACATTGAAAAGAACACATAAAATACAAATGTTGATGTTAAACAGAAATGAACAATGTGTCTATTGTTACCAAACAATAAATTATCCTTCTTTATTTAAACATAATATTTATATGTTAGGTGTTCTTTTCAATGTTATTTCTATATTTACTCGATGCTAATCCAACATTGATATTTCATCCAGTACTGTCTCATATTAATACGACCGATGGAGTTATTGTTAATATTTACTGAAGACACTGTTGAAGCCTGGCGTTGATAGATTTTGGGGAGAAATCATTTCACCGACTTTCTTTTGCTAGTTTTTATAAATAAACTGTTCATTTGTAATAAACTTCGACCATAAGGTTTCTTATGGTCATGACTCAATAAATATATTACAATATCAAAGAATATTATAATGAATGTTGAATGTGATTATATTTTTCCAATAATTTTAGGTTATGCAAATTCAAAATTTAAGAAAATGACCATCAGCCAAAAGGAGTATTCAAGGATTGTAACTGTACTTTGTAATGCAAAGAAGCTTATAGTAAAAGTAGGATTTATATGTTCATATAATTTATGTCATATAATTTAATCTAACTCTCATTAACAAATTGCTTTTCAAATAGGATAAAGTAGACGTAGTAGAAGTAGTAGAGGAGAAACCAAAAACAAGAGATCCTGATTCTGAAGACGGTATGAAAAAAATTGTTGGAATAGAGATTAATAAATTTCGATCCTTTTACAGTCGTATTTTGTATTGCGATTAGTTGTCGCTTTTCTACATGACTTAACCATACTGAAACACACATTCTAATGAAAATTTGCATCAGCGAAATTTTGATAAAAATTCTGGAAAATGTACAAAAATTTTGATAAAACTGGGACTTTTTAGACTTTCTCATAGAAATAACTTTTGTAAATTTAGATAAGTAACTCTCATAAAAATTTAAAATTTGAAAAACACTCTTGAAAAATGATAGTCAATTTTTAAAACAGTTATGTAAAATCATTTTTTTAGAAATTTTTAGAGATTTTAGACTTTATTTCTGATACATGATATATAAATGATGTATAAATCTTTTAACTATTTAATTGAGAAATATTTATCTCAACTTAGACAAGTTGAAACTGTGAAAAGTCTGGAAAGTTCCAAATTTTAGAGCTTTTCAATGTTTTTTCACCAATTTTCTGCTAAAAATGTTCACTATTAAAAATATAATTAATTATATTTTAATTAGGTGAGGTCACATGGTTAGGAAATTAATGAATAATCGCAAAGCAAGATGTAAATGTAAAAGAATCGAAATTTTATGTTACAACACTTTTATATTACGTGTATATATATTATTAAATTATTATATTCATTTTTTCAGATGAGTAAATTTCATTATTGCGTTACTTCATGAACAACGAATAGGCCGCCCTGCATATGTATAATTATTAATGTTATTATTAATATTATTATTATTTTTTATTTTTTTTAATTCGAAAAAAAATTATTATTTTTATTTTTATTTTTATTTTTTTATTTTTTTTTTTAATTTTTTTTTTCAAATTTGAAACGCTGCCGTGTCGCCAGACTGCCTTTACCAGCCTCCCCAAGGGGGGGGACTGGTACTGGCGAATCACGACAGCCCAAAGAATACAGTTTTATACTCCCGGCGGCGCCTGACACTGTCAAGGTGAGCCGCCGGGCTGGAATCGGTATTATAGTTGATTAAGGTATAGCGTCTTCCGAGACCCCACACGCCCGGCCCCGATAGCACAAAATGCATAAACATTTTAGAGACATACATGTTTAAACATGAATGCCTGACATTTGTTGACAAGGGCCCAGCACGCGTGATTATCTGAAATGCCGAATACGCGTGTCAGTAAAATGACACCATTAAGCTGGTATATGTGTCGCACAATTTATAATGAAATGTTAACAATACGTGGACACATTTGCAGTTGTTTTGCCTCTGTTTTGCTTTTCAAACATGTTACCAATGTGATGGCGTTATGGAACTTCTTTGCAAGCAGATGTATAGGTCCAAATGATTATTAAAAAATATACTAAAATATATAAAATATTGAGTAATGAATATATAATTAAGGATTAAAAATTAGTTAAATTTTTTTTATTCAATTTATGTTTGAAGCTCAAATGGTGAAAAAGAACTATGCTTTTTCTGATAATAAAATAAATAAAATTTTATAATTATTAACATTTAATAATTTTTATTATTTTTATAGTATATAATAATCAAGATAATTTAAATAATATTTTTTATCCATTAAAATTATTACTATTTATTGTCAACAATAATATTTATAATTTCGGTCATGAATAATTAATTATGTTTGTTTACAAAATTAGTTAAGAACGTAGTATATTTACAATAAAACTATAAACCTAATTTAAAAAAACTGTAGATCATTTATTTAACAAAATTTTAATAATTTGTATTTTATTATTTACGAAAAAATATTGCAGTATAAAATTTTTTTATTTTTATTATTAATTATCCCGTTAAATTATATATACATTAGTATAATTCTATACACATATTTTATTATTATTAATATTTATGTATTATTTAATATCATTATTTACATTTAATAATAAAAAAGATAATCTTTTATTAAGAACAAATTTAATAATATTTATTACAGTCAGTTTTATATAATCTTATATAAATAATTAAATACAATATTTGAATTCAAATTATCGCGCCTAAATACGCATACACCAATAAGCGGTAGAGGTTATAGTTTCTAACTTGAGCTACACTTGAAACCAGACGTCTGTTATGTTTTTGTATGAAGGACTAAGCCAAATATTTTTCATGTTTCGTGATTGTTCGTGATATCCGATTCAACCAAATCAACCATAGGATTGTAACTACGAGGTTGGCAAACGCGATATTAGGTACGTATACAATTAAGTATACTATAAGTTATGTAAGTTGATTATTTCAGTATTTCCACAATATGGATTTACATAAAAATTAACATATATACTTTTAATTAATAATGGTTTATATTTATTTTTTAGATTCATTAGCTGATAATACAAATATTGTTAGCGTTACTCAGCCCGACTTTGCTCGCGCGATGCGACAAGCATTTAAAAATGCGAAACAAAGGCACAGAAACGAAAAACCTCCCTTACGACCAGCGCAGGATGCATCATCACAGCATTAGAACCATCTTATCTGCTTTTATATATTGTTTTCTGTGTTAGATTAATTTTATTTTTATAAAAATTGCAACAATTTAAAAAAACATTTTTAAACATATTTAGTTTATTTACATGCACGACAAACAAATAATCAACTTAATATTGGTTAATCGAAAAGGAAAAACTCCTCTTACACTCTCAAATTAAAATATTCAGAGTTGAAAATTGTCTTCAACATTAACGAATAAAATAATGAGTCATATAAAATAAACAACGAAAATTTATAATATTACAATTAAGAAGATTAAAAATATGCGAGTCAAAGATTTGTAACGTTTTTAATGTAAAATTTTAAATGTTTTAAATGTTAAAGGTTCCCAATTTTACGTACAATCATTAATGTTTACTTTATTTCAATAAAGATTAGAAACAAAGTTAAACAGATTCAATGTTTTCCTGTATGTCCTAGATTATATAATTTTATTGGTGGTAATTATTATTGGTGAAAAAACAATTCTACAATGGTGTGGAAAATATCAAGGAATTTTGTTTCAAAACATTATTTCACTCCATTTGAAAATGGTTTTTCATCATGAATATTATTAAAAACCCAAATTGTAAATACGGCTTTTTATTTAATTGGATTTGAATAAGAATAGCATCCATGCTTGCATTATGCGAGCAAAATGCTAGCAATGGGGTAACATTAGTTGAATTTAAAATCTCCCAATACTAGGACACATGTGCCATACATATGCTATCATTATGCTTGCATGCCAACTTATGATTTGCTAGCTTTCCACTTGCAACCAGCAGGCATTGTGCTATTAGGGTCATTTTATTTGTATCAACATTGGTATTGTAAATTTCCAACAATCATAAATAAAACGGGAAAGATATATGCATTTCTTAGTTAGCTAAATAAAGATGAAACAGAATTTCAATTAGAGTCAATACCAAAAGGACTTTAACACAATAGGGTTTAGATATTGAAGTCTATTGTTTTTCATTTGCCGGGATTCTCTTACAGTAATTTATAAAACACACACTAATATTCATTTATAAAAATGTACGTAATAACCCGCACAGAACTTACACTCTTAAAACTGTTGCATTCGCCATGAATTGCATTGTTTCGAAGTAATTCGTTTTTAATGAATATATCTGTTTTGTGAGTGAATACAGAAATCACAGTAGATTAATGGTGGATAACAACTGGGAGCCGTGGATATTTTGGGATATTTTAGAAATGGATCATACTACACATAAGAACTACAGTCAATCTAGCTCTTTCTGCACCGAGGGTAACTGTAGTTTTTGCGATAGCAAAAACGCCTCCCAACAACGGTGATAGTTCTCGAATTATCATTATCCCGATTTACTCTAGGCGCCCCAAATACACTAGGACAAAAAAGGAGCCACATGGTCCGAGTGAAAATTGACACATTTTCAAAGTAGGGAAAATTCTGTAATATGCACCGAAATCAAAATCTGAAAAAGTCGTCTAGAGATATATCCTTGTAGATCAACATGAAATAATGAGAGCCTCCGTATGGCTCTGAGAAACAAGAAGTTACGCCCCCCCCCAAAAAAAATAAGTATGTTTTAATGTTTAAAAAATGGCAAACTTGCGGCCATGTACCGAGTAAAAACCCATATTATGCTTTAATTCTGAGATAACGTTCAGAAAGTACATTCAATTTTCTACCACCTTCAAAAAAGGAAATTAATTTTGGATGAAAAATGGCCAAATTATGGCTATTTGAAAATATCCCTGCATTTCAGTACTTTTTCATAAGAATGGTACAATGACTTGAATACAGCATATCAGAACATACAGAATCGAAACAAGAACCACCTTTCCTTTGTATGGAAATAAAAGGGTAATGTTATAGGAGTGTTATGGTGATGATATGGGGATGTTATGGTCTTATGGGGATATTATGGAAAAGTTATGCTTTTAACATAAATTTTTGAACGTTTGTAGGTGTGCAAGGACGCAGTAGTGTATGTAATTGAAATTATGATTACATAGATGACTGAACTAGATAGTCGAATTTACTGCGATGCACTGAATATTTCTCTCAGTGTTTCTAGTAGCCGCATTGTTTCGTTTTTGATACATTATACTCTGTACAATAAGTGTAAAATTCCCTTAATGTAATTTAAATTTTAATTATTTACAGGTAACTTAACATTGAGAATGCCGGGAACCGAGAAAAATGCTCGACCAGGTTTAAAAAAAAATTTGCATACTTAGATAGAACAAAAATGGTTCAAATGCAATTACTGTAAAACGTCATTTACGACCAAATTTAATTTAGTTCAACATATTCGCATACACACGGGAAAGAAATCTCACAAGTGCGGTTACTGTGAAAAATTATTTGCGCATAAAACAACGTTAAATAGACATGTTCTTACACATACGGGAGAGAAACCTCACAACTGCCTTTACTGTGAAAAGTCATTTACGCAAAAAGGAGCTTTAAATAGTCATGTTCTTACACATACGGGAGAGAAACCTCACAAGTGCGGTTACTGTGAAAAATTATTTGCGCAAAAAACAACTTTAAATAGACATGTTCTTACACATACGGGAGAGAAACCTCACAAGTGCGGTTACTGTGAGAAAGTATTTGCGGATAAAACAACTTTAAATCGACATGTTCTTACACATACAGGAGAGAAACCTCACAAGAGTAGAAATTGTGAAAAATCATTTGCACGTACATCTACTTTAAATGAACACGTGAAAACACATCTGGAAGGAATAAAAGGTAAAGAAAAATTCGTCTATACAGACATTTTCGCAAACTATAGAGCTAGTTAAACATATACAAACGATGAACCTCACAAGTTCAGCGACTGTACTTTATTACTCGCACAAAAGTTCGGTTTAAAAAACATTTTAATAAGAAGCGTAGACAGGAAAACCAATCGTATGCGTACAAAAATGAAACTGCAAATGCAATTGCTGTGAATCATAAACTGCACAACTGTCGACCTTCATTATTCTGATATCATTACACTAAAGTGATAAATATAATTATTATTGAAATATAATATATTCCAAAACGACAAATTTACGAATCAGACGGTGACAGTTTCAAGTCATAATTATAATCAAATGATATGTATTAATGAAATAAGTAAAAATTGCAGCTTAATTAGATTTTAATTTAATGTGTGACGATTTGAAACTCAATAAAATATATGCTGTGAATGTCGTCGAAATGAGTAGAAATAGAACAAATTTATATCAAACAGCAGCCAGAATTTTAAAAAATTATTTAAATACTATAAAATGTTATTATGAGATTTAATTCTGAGATCGGTATTTAGGAATATAGATATTTCTTGAAAATCGATGTACTTGTCATTTGTATTATAATAAAGTGTAATCATTAACGATTTAATTACAATGTAATTGCATTTATGAATTAATTTTATTTCCCACAATTACGCAGAGAGTAATCTTCTATAAAAATTTACCAACCTTAGAAATAAAAGATATATGTTCGTGATAGGAGCTATAATTAAATATTTACTTGCTACGAACAAAATACTGTATATTTTAGTAATATAATATCACAAGTTGGGTTACTCAACACGTATTAATCAATTTGCGCCAAAAAGATTTTACCTATACGCTCTGAAGATAAATGCACACTCTATGTAAATCAGCAGGACCAGACTGTATATAATAGTTTGGCTCACTGTATTATTTTCACACAGAGAATTAGGATACAGTAATAATTACATACTGAAAATTAACGCACCGAGTAATGAAACACGTTTCTGTTGACGCACAAATCAGTTTGACACTGTTTATTTGAGCATCAAACATTGACACATCGAATAATGTCGCATAGTTATATTATATTATATTATACACTAAGCAAAACAAAAAGCGCACAACTCAGATGACGACATTTTGTGAAATTACATCTTAGCGAAAATATGAAAAAGTTTTCTGGAGTCACAACTCTTCTCTACAGTCTCAGTTTTGGAGCTTATTCAATCCCCTTTAAAATGGTGTAAGAAATATGCTTTGTGCTTGAAAAATGGCCACGTTATGGCCATTTTAAGAAAATCCTGCATTTTCAGGTTTTTTCCTTGATGAAAGAAAATTCTGCTGCAACGTCCGATCCTAACGGTATCAAAAACAATTTGAAATGATTATGGTGACGTTTTTCGATAATTATGGTGGTCTTATGGAGGTATTATGGTAGTAATATGAAATTTTTTGAATTTAATAGAAGTTAATGGTTTCAGGTAAAAATTTAAGGTAAGGTTTTATCGGAAACGTATGGAAAAATATGAAAAGAAAAGAATTTATTCGTTCAAATGCAAAGCACTGTGCAGTGAATGCTGTGACTATTCTTTAGAGCTTAAGTTTTATGAGGTTTTATAGGGTTTTGTGACATTTTATGAACAAAAAGTGATATTT
>JABFPP010000202.1:0-10826 GCA_022817365.1 Mallateleia sp. ZL-2020
ATCTATTCATTTAAACATTCTTTATTAGTTGGATCGCTGTATATTTCGTAATAAGTTCATGTTTAATTATACTCATGAAACGTCTATAATCACATTAGCTGGTCTACTGTTCTGAAATAAACCATTTTCAATAATCAAATAACAAATTTATTTATATAAATATTTCATTATATAAAGACCACAGGGCAAAAATAAGATAAGTCACATTTCCCATTTTTTACAACAGTCCAATTTTAAAGTTTGGATAACATAATTAATTTCTTGCATAATTAATTCCAGTTTATTAAAACTATTCTTTTAAATAAAAACTAAATATTATATACATTTTTAAACAAAATTTAATCATCCTAACAGGTTTGTTAAGCATAAAACCATTTTTAACCCCACTTATACAATAAATATATGGATTTATCCAGTTTTTCTCCTGTAAATAAATATTTTTAAATAACTTTTTCTTTTATTAAACATATACATGTTTTTTTAAAATCATTTTATATTAAATTCGAAGCAATGTGACGCGCCGAGCGGTTTGGGCGTTTACAAAGCACATAAATAATATTTTTATTTATGGCGAAGGATTTCTTTGGGGCAAATCTGTGTGATAAAAAGGAAATTTAACACGGACACGTTTTATATATATAATTACTTTATTCAACAAATCTGTTATGGATGAAGTACAAAATTATTCGACGGAGAACCGCGCGGGATGTTATTTGACAACGCGGGTTTTTCGATAGCACGGGTTTTCGGTTAATGAGAGAGAAGACAGACGTAATAATGGAACGTGAAAGATCGAAAAGATTTGCTCGCGACTGTTTCATGCAAGAAGAAGTTCTCGTATTTATAGGCAGCGAAATTTGGCAAAGAAGAGATGAATTACGCATATCCTTTGTCCCTTTGCACGTGTAAAGTACATTGCTTCTTGGAAAGATCTAACATTAATTTTATAATTTATGGAACTGTTATTTCCGTTACATAGCCTAACGTACAAGTTTGGAATGTTAAATACGAAGTAATCAATATTTTTGAAGTGATACCATTTGGTCGGGTCTTATAATAAACAAAATGATCAAATTACTTTATGGTTTGTTTCTCCGAAATGAGATACCAATAATAAGAGTGAGTCGAAAGGCTCGCTGGCCACGCGTTACTATGATTCATTAAAAATATCATGTAGAAACACGATACAATTTATTAGTTAAATGACCAACCAAAATGGCATGTGACGGATTGAAAATAACCGACGAAAAGAATAACGCGTAAAATAAGTGACGGTTCCGATCGTCACAAACCTCCCCCCTTACTTTGAAGCGTCCTGGCGCATTTAATTCTTTTTGTTAATTTTATAACATTCCAAATTTGTTTACAATATTTCTAAAGCGCGACAGAGATAATATCGTTCAATTTAACTTAACACTTCTATCCAGAAAGGTGATTTTTCTAATCACTCCTTAAATAAACTAAATAAAGTGTTACAAAATCTTCCTGGGGTCGCCTCAGCCACATTCGACTAAACCCCTGTTTCCCTCGCTGGCTGCATCTCCTGGGTCCAGATGGGTGGCTGTGTATTGCTGTGCCTTTTGTCAATTGAATAGGCAATGATGATAGTAAGTCAGTACGGCCTGAGGTTATTGCCATGCCAGTAGAAAGACGTCTGTGACATTGACCTGTGGAAACACAGTCTTGCGGCAGTATTTTGTTTATCAATTGTTCTTAAATTCTAGCATGCGTTTGCGTATATTATGATCGCAAATAATATGTCATAATGTTGTGATAATATAAGATATAATTGCAATAAGTAGGCATAATAATGTGCAAATAATTAAATGTAACAATATATCATAATGTTGTGATATATGTATGTTTCTGAGTACAATATGTTCGTAAATAATATTAAGATGTTGCGATAAAATTCGAGTATAACCGCAAATATATATATGTATTGTAGATCAATGAGTAGAAGCCACCAGTTTAATGGAAATGACTTCTTTATTTATTTGAATATACTCATGGGGTAAAGTTAAGTCGTAACATTTTCTAAATAACAATGTGGATAAAGGAATAATCAGTGAGTTGACATATTTCCATTTTTTTCAAAAACGAACGACAGGATAAATCATTTAAAAAAATGAGCAGTGGAATAAGAACAAGGATAAATTATGGAATAATGTTGATTAGAAAAATGAATTTAAAGTGTATATCTTTTTCCGAAGTGTGAGCGGTGAGATAATGTTATTTAGTAGAATTAATTAAAAGAAATAAAAGGTGGGATGATGTTTTAGGGATGTGAATCGTGGGATAAATCGATCAAATGAATGCACGGTGGGATGATATTATCAAAAGAAAATAGATAAGCGTGGAATAATGTTAATTAGGAGAATGAGAGATGGGATGTATAATAATTTTAATTTAAAGGATTAAGGTAATAGAAGAACGAGCGGTGGGATAATTGTAAATTAAAAGAATGAGCAGTGGGATGAACTGATGAAAATTATTTATGGTAGAGTAAAATAGTCGGTGGGATAAAATATTATTTTTTAGAAGTGTGTTCGGTGTGATTAATTGGTTAAAATTGTTTGTCGTGGAACATGTTTTGGGATATTGGATCATAATGATTTTTAGTAATATAGAATGAACAGTGGAATGAATTAATTAGGGGTTAGACGGTAGGATTGATTAATTAAAAGAATATATGGTAGGATAGAGAATTTATTATTTAATAATAATAAATTATTAAACAATTAAAAGTTAAAAGAAGAAATGTGTAAATTAATTAGAAGTTAAGCGATGGGATGATTTAATTGGAAAGTATGAGCGATAGAATGTTGACTGTTTCATTAATTTACGCATTGGGTTTTCAGTTTAAAAGAATTAGAATTATATGTAAGTTTTCTTAATTGCGATATTAGGAACATTTGTCGAGTTTGACGTATGTTGAATGAAATTGTCTGGCTTTACTTCTTCATTATTTAAATCAGGAAAAATTTTAGGTATTAAGTTTGTACTTGCTTTCTGCGGATCATTTGATTCTGGGGCTAAAAATAATACTCGATCACTTCTAGTTACTGGTAGCTCCTGATAATATCTTTCGCTTTTTCGTACATTAACTTCGACTGATACGCATTTAATAATTTGTAGTGTTTCTGAGGTTACTATTGCAGTGTAACCTAGACTTTTCATGTATAAATGTGCAAATTCTTCCGGTTTTATCAACGCCAAGGTAAGAGAATTTCCAAGCGTTTGTTCTCTAAGATTACATCTTTGAATTAAAATGTCTTTATATAAACTAGCAAATTGTGATTTCATATGTTTTTCTACGTAAACAAACTTGGTATTAACGTATGTAAAAAGATTCATGTCTTGAGTTTTTAACGGTTGCACCGCTTTAAAAAAACTACCTCTCTGACCTTCCAAAATAAAGAGTTTTGGATGCTCGGTTCTAATGATATTATAACCGCACATATTTTTTTTGCCACCCGCTGTTAGAGCAAAAGTTATGTCTTCTGAAGTTACTGTGTATATGATTTCTTTGTTTGTCAAACTTTCCTCTTCTAGTTTGTCAGCTGGTCCCTCATATAAAACGTTATAACTATCAAAATTGCAACTGTCACGTGGATACGCGTTCCAAAATAACTGATTCGGTTTACATGAATTCAATCTTCACCAGATTATAACATTTATACAAAATAAAAGATCATATGTAAAGAAAAGTGTGCAAAATAATTTTTAAAGATATTACAAATATTTGATATAAGTTAAACTAAACTGATACTAAGAAACATTTATGTAGTTTTAAAATTGTAAGGTTCATATCAAAGGAAATACTGAAGTGCTTATGTTAATATATACAAATGTTGTTATCAATAAGTTTAATTTGGAAAGGTTATGCAAATATAATATTAATGAATAAATAATTAAAATTCTGTAAATAAAAGAAATTATTAAAGGATAAAAAATTATCGAAGATTAAAATATTATGTATTAAGGTAAGTTTTAAATATTATAAAAAGTATTAAATAAATACATTGTAATGAAAATTAAGAAATGGAAAATATTATTTAGAATTGAACCATATGTTTTGTTTAGTTTTTCAGTATCAAATTGTACATTAAGTTACTTTTATAAAAATGTTATCGAGAGTTTTTACATTGGGCCCATTCATATCATGATCAAATATTATATTATATCATTTATTTATCTGTTTACACACTGTCAATATTAATTAACATATCTGTATAGTATGGTAAGCTCTTTTGTTTATCTACAAATTAATTATCCAGTTCTCTTCCAAATATTCAAATCCTTTCAAAATGTATATGTTATTTGTAAAATATTTTATCTTTTTTTTCTAATGATTCTTGTTAGCATTCTAAAATGAAGTGTTTAAAACACGTTTAAAAGTGCATAAAAATAAAACAAGAACACGTAACACGCGTTTTGGAAAAGTTTAAAATCTCCAAACATTAAATCCAAAACATATCTTCTGCCTTGATTCAAAACATATACTCATAATCAAATTATTTCATGATTAAAACATGTAGAAATTATTAAACACTTAATATTCTCAAAATTTATACTTTAAAATCGATGTAATAAGAAATTATGTAATAAGAATATAGTTAGTAAAATAATTTGCATTTTGATTTTATAATTTCTTCCCTTTATTATTCTTTTTATTTTATTACTTTTTATCTTTTTATTTTTTACTTTTTTTTATTTTTTTTATTTTATTTATTTATTACTATGCACAATTCAAGATATAAATATTTCCAAATCAACTACATCATAATCGATAATTTGTAATTTAACCTTAATCTTTTATTGCTGCTAATAATTAGTTATTTATTTGCTAAGTGGAATTATATAAATTTGTTGTTAAATGAACGTAAGCGATTAATAATTATAATTATTTTTAATTTTGACTCAATATGTTTTAAATTCAAACGTCTGTTTTTATCTCAAATTGAATAACTTTCATGAATTTCCACAGATCTCTTAACTTCAATCAAGATGTTTTGTTCCTTCTATGAATTGCGTTAGGTCAGGACGCACATATGTTTTGTTCAGTTCTTGAAGGTCAAATTTCGTCGTGTCTGAATGTCCATCAGAAAAAGGTCACATACAATATGTGCATGTAATAATATTTTACTAATGTACTCTTCAACTAATAAAATTCTACTATTTTTCTTTCTATGATTAACGTTTAACGAAATGAATAATAGGTGAATTATTTGTCTTATTAATTGGACGTTTTATTCAATTTCTATAATATAATTAATATTCAATAAACCTATACAACTTTTATTAATTTCTCAATTCACCATTAAATTTATTATTATTGGTGCTATTCATATTTGTTTATTTACCATTTATTATTTTCCAAAGTTAATATAACAAAATTCTAGATCATAAAATGATATGCGTCAATCTTGCTTTTCTCATATTGAATAGATAAGAATTAGTCATGCTGTTGAGGGTATCGTCTCGCGTAAACATCACTGTGTGGCATTGAATTTAATATTTAAGTGGCTAGTGTTTTGGTCAGAGATCGACCGATATTTCTTTTCTCGTTTTGTTGTGTTAATATATATGAATGGGGCAAATATACCTCAATTTAATTATGAATTACTGGTTTTAATTCTATTTCTCCCAAGTGAGCTAATTTCGTACGATTCTTGTGTATTTTGCGATACGTTTTCCCATCCTTTATAACGATATTTGTTGCTGAGGTAATTTCAGTTATTTCATATGGGCCTTTATATTCTATGTCAAATTTTCCTTGACGATTTCCTTTAAGCTCGAAAATAAAGTCTCCAACATTATATTCTACAGGTTTTATTTTCCTATCATAATATCTTTTTGTACGTAACTTTGCGTCGTTTAAATTAACTGCAGCAGTTATACGGTAATCAGTTAATCGGTTTGTCAATTCTTCGAAGTATTCCACATATGTTTTACTATCTGTATCAAATTGGGGAAAACTGGTCGGCATGCGTGCTTTTTTACCAAATACTAATTCGTGCGGTGTAAATTGTGTTTGTTCGTGTCGTGAGGTGTTATAACTAAACATTGCTAAATTTGTGAATTTATCCCAGCTATCTTCGGTCTCTATATAAAATTTTAAATAATTTGTTAGTACTTGATGCGATCTTTCAAGAGATCCGTTAGATTGTAGCCGGTATGTTGAACAAATATAATGTTTAATTTTAAAAAGTTTTGCGAATTCTTTGTTGAGTTTACTTATAAAGCATTTTCCTTGATCAGTTAGAATTGATTTAGGGGTTCCATATTTACATATAAATTCGTTTGCAAAAGCTTTAGCAACATCGAGTGACGTGGCATTTTCTAATGGGATTGCGAGTGAAAATTTAGTTAACAAATCTTGTATAGTTAATAAATAACGATTATTGTTAGCGGTCACTGGAAGTGGGCCATAAATATCTAATGCAACTTTGTCAAAAGCATCAATTGGTGTATCTGTTAAAATCATTGCCATTTTATTTCTTTGGCTCGCTAGTTTATATCGCTGACAATCTAAGCATCTTTTCACGAAGTTCGTTATGTCAATTTTTAAAGTGTTCCAGTAGTAATTTTCTGATATTCTTGCATACGTTTTGTAAATTCCCTTATGACCTGACGTAGGTGAATTGTAATTTTCATTTATTATTTCTGGACGTAAATAAGCGGGAGGTACGATTATAATTTTGTCGTGAAAATAAATCATAAAATGCGTTCCAATTAAAGTCTCTCCTAATAATCGCTCGAAAGTTCGCCATTGATCAACTGTTAATACATCCAAATCGCAACTTATACTAAGTTCGTTTATTTTATATTTTTTAATCAACTCAAATAACGCTATCGATAAATTTTGTAATGTAGTATTATTGCAAATATCTGCTACTGTTTGTTTTACTATTAAACCAAAATAATAATGTTCGCCTTTTTTGCTAATAATGATTTCGCCTACTTTTGGATTTTGACTGATTAAAAATTCTCGACTAATTATTTTTCGTTCAACTAAAATTTGATTTATCTTTGTGTGAATGTCACAGTCGGCTGTAATTACATATATTATGTGATTTGGTTCTGTAAATAAATGTCCATGTGTATGTTTTATATTAGCTGAATTTACAAATGCGTTTCCATCTGGTATTTTTAAAATGTTTTCAGGTTCTCTTTCCGTAGTATTATTTGTGTTCATAGATTCGTCGTCACTTGACACGTGTTTCTCGTCGTCTTTGGCGTCCGGCGTCGGTATACAGATATGACCATTGTTTGTATCCATTGCGTCTAGGGCATCATCTCGTTCTGAAGTAATGTGATCCTTTCGTTCGTCGTATATTTTATTTGAATATTCCTGACCTAAGTTATCTTTAATTTGTAAATCGATTGTTTTTGGAATAGGGTCGGTATGTATTGTTACAAGAATATTAGTATCGCTAAATAATATCTCTAAAGTACTTTTAACTGTTCTCCAAAGATTTTCCTGTATCATTTCACAATCTAATCCTATATTAACTTCTGTTATTTTATTCGCGAGCAAAACTGTTTTTAATTCCTGTAAAGCGGTTATTACGTCATGAATCGTTTCAAGTGTTTCAGTGTTTGTTTTTATAACTAATCCGAATAAATTGAATTCATTTTCTCGAGTTTGAATTATATTTCCTAATTTTGGATGTTTCATTAATAAATTTAGTGGTTGAAGTAATTTGTTTTGACGTAAGAACAAATTGACAGGGGATATCAATTTACAGTCTTCGGCAATAAAATACGCAATAAATTTTTGTTTGTTTAATAAGGGATCTTTTGATATTTTGCCGTTAGAAAATTTGTATTCGATATTTTTCATTCGCGGAATTAACTTATCTTGATTTAGTAAATTGGTTGTAATATTTTTATTTTCTTAATTTAAATTTTTATTTGGTTTTCCGGGATAATGTAATTTATCAATCGATTCATTATTTATTAATTCGGGATTATCTATTCCTTTCTTTTCAATCAAATGGCTCTTTAACATGTTACCGGCGGATGAATCATGCGATTTGTCACGTTCACCCTTTTTACTATTTTCATGAACTAACGCGGGAACCGTTAATTTTCGTGGGGTAAATTGTTCATCCTCTCCTTCGCTGGTACAGCTTACAGGTGAATCAGATCCCAGCGGTGGACCAGGTGCAAATCTAGGGCGTGGAATATGAATTCCTCCGATCAACTCTTGTACTTCAGGACGATATTTTATCCATTTAAAATTCTCGGGATTTTCTGGATATTTAACAATTTCATTTTCTTCTTGCTGTGTGCGCGTTTGCTGCGATTTATATTTATTTATTTCCTCTCGCGACGATGGCGATTTCTTAGTAACAGTTTCTTCATAATTGCGCGACACTGGCGGTTTAACAATAAAATTTTCTTCTTGATTATGGCGCAACGATGGCGCATTAAATTCGCATACATTTTGGCACGGTGATGGCGCATTATATCCACTTATATTTTGGTGCGGCGGTGGCGCATTAAATTTACTTATATTTTGACGCGGCAGTGGCGCATTTATAACTTCCTTTGGGGCGTGATAGCTCCCGTTTACATTATTTTGTTTGCTTAATTTTTCTTCTCTCGCTAATTTTATCCTTCTTCGCGTAATAGGTCTAGTGAACTCAGATGATTCGTCGTCAGCGGATGATGATTCAGCTTCTGGATCTTCAGTTACATATTCCCAGAAAGTCTTCTTCTTTCCTTTTACTCGGCCGCGTTTTAGAAGTGGTCTTGGATAGATCTCGTCGGCGGATACATTCTTTTCTACGGGCGCAGGGAATGGCGTCGTCTTCTGAGGTTGTCGTTCGTCATGAGGGAAGGGGCGTGTTTGACTATCGTACTGAGGAGTAGCTAATTCCGGTTCCTGATGTGTGTTTTTGCGCACTTGTTTCCGCATCCTCATCTGGCTAGACGAATCCTCACTGGTATGAACGCGCCTATAGCCTCTCATATTGCGTTCCTTACGAACCTTGAGTACCTGTGCATCAGAGGTTTCGACTGGATTCCCTGATAATGCATCGGCGTTGCCGTTTCGACGACCTGGTTTATATAAAATATCGTACTCAAATTCTTCTAATTTAATTTTCCATCTCGCTAATCTTGAAGTCGAATCTTTAAGTTTTGCTAACCATTGTAATGGCCGGTGATCCGTAATAATAGTAAATTTTTTTCCGTATAAATAAGGGCGGAAATGTTGAGCTCCATAAACAACGGCAAGAAGTTCTTTTTCGATTGTAGAATAATTTTTCTCAGCTGCATTTAATGATCGCGAAGCATAAGCGATTGGTAAATCTTTTCTTGGAGTTCCTTGGCTCAGGATGGCTCCGATTGCGAAATTTGAAGCGTCTGTTGTTAGGATAAAAGGTTTTTCAAAGTTGGGGTACTGTAATATAGGAGCTGTAACTTGTCGCCTAATTTCTCAAAAGTATTTTGTTGTATTTCAGTCCATTCAAATTTAGAAAGACGGCCTTGAGGGCCGTCTTTCTTTGGTACTATCCAAAGCGGGGAACTATAAGCTGAGTCGGAATGTGAAATAATGTCTTGTTCTAATAATTGATTAACTTGATTTTTAATTTCTTCTTTATGTATTGGTGGATATCTACAAATTTTTGCGCGTGTTGCTGTATCGTCGGTAGTAATGATTTTATGTGTTATTGTGTTAGTGCATGTAATTGTTTCTCCTGATAAATAAAATGCTCCACTATGCTGGTGAATCAACTCCTCGACTGCTTCTCGTTCGTCATCATCAAGGGGTTCCATGGGGAGATGTGTTATTGTAATTTTGTCTGCAATTAAAATTTCTACCGTTATTATAATTTGAATTGTTGATGAAATTTTGATTACCAAATCTATTGTTAAGTGAATAATTTTGTCTTCGCTGATTGTTAAATTGTTGGCTTTCCCGATTATTTGGTGCATTGTAACGGAAATTATTGTTACCATTAAAAGGCTGTGAATTAATGCTGTATAGTTTTGATTTTAAAGTCCGACATGTATTCGAATCATGACCGCATGCTTCGTGTATCATGCAATATAAGTTTTGAGATTTATCGAGATATTCACGTTCGATATATCTTGCGTCATTCACGGCTGTTGCAAGATCCTCGGGAGTTTGTAACCGTACGCGTACTTCTAATTCGGGTTTCAAACCCTTAAGAAATTGTTTGAGTGCTGTTTCGCGCATTAAAGTCTGTTGTGCTTGTCTCGCATCGACATTCAAATTTAGATCGTTATTAATAGTTGTTAAAGCTCTATGTAATTTTGTTTCCATACGAGTACCGAATGAATTTACGGATTCATTTATTTGCATATGTTCGCGGCTAAGATCAACGATCCATGATACGGCACGATTTCCGTCGTCGAATCTTTCCATTAAATCATTTATAAGTAAGTTTATGTCATTATAATTAGCTAAATTTCTCTGATAATGTTCGAGGGCACTATCGGCGAATCGCGAACCTAATAAAATCAAAAATGGTCTTTCTTCTCCGACGCGTAATTCGTTCGTAATTAGCCTCAAATGGCGTGTAAATTCAAATACGGGTGTATTCGTTTCGTCGAAAAGAGGAATGACGTCGCGTGCGTCCCTTGCTTTTAACCCGACGTTATTGTGTTCAGCCATATTTATTTAGTAGACATTTATGTGTAAAATGCGCGAGTCTTTATGTTTCACAGTCAGTAATCGTAATTTTGGAACTCACCGTTTACTGCGTTGGTTGACTCAGATTTTACTACCTCCGCTGATTCCTCCGGATTCCCTGGTACAGCTGAAGTTGGTGGAACCAGTTAAAATG
>JABFPP010000203.1:0-10848 GCA_022817365.1 Mallateleia sp. ZL-2020
AATAGCACTGAGTTCACGAAAAAAAAGAACGTTAATTGTGCGCCATCTGTGACCTTGTAATTCAACTACAACTTCGTAACCAAAATTTTATACTTGAGTGTACTACCCCAGCGTCAGTTTACCTGTCGCGCTGAACTGTCAGTTCAACCAGGGGCCGTACACTCCCATATGAAAACTTGATTTTAACCATTATAGTTGACTGACGGTCCTCTAGGTGGCGCAGTATTATACCTCACTTGTCATTAGATTAGATTAGATTAGACATAACACGAATTTTTAAGATTTTGAATACCACATACCGACACGATGTTATTTCAAGTATCAAAATAACACCAAATAAAATAATGCATTTTGTTAATATCGTATGTAAATTAAATGATACAGTTTAACACTAGTTAATTAATTTACTAATATCTATTTGAAATTGCAATTTTTGTGATATATTTTCATTTGTGTAAAGAAGAAGTTTGGATTTTACTTCATATTAAAAGTTTATTATGAAATTCGTGTAGCATAAATATTATTAGAACAAATTTTTTTATGTGTTATTGTCCAATTGTTCCTTATGATAAATATTATTATCCCAATTTGTAATAATTCCAATAATAAGAATATAAATATAAAATATTCTATAGTATAAAATATATTATATATATATAATGGTATGTGATCAGGGTTGAGCATAAAATTTTAATTAATTACTTTCAAATACAATTTGTGTTATTATTTTATTTTAAGAAAAGGATATTGACATTTTTATTAATAATTTATGTATAAAATAAGAGATAAATTGTGTAACGTATATAAATATAGAAAAACTACACTTATTTATGTCTTAAAAATTATATGTAAGTAAAATGTGTAAATCATAAATAATATTATTTTTCATATATTTATACACACGCGCGTCTTACATCTCTTATTTTATACACAAATTATTAATAATTATTTCAACATTCTTTTTTAAAATAAAATGTTACATGTATTAAAAAATGTAATTAAAGTTTAGTAATTAAAATTTAGGTTTCAACTCTGTATACAATGTGTTATTAATATTTTCCTAACTTATAGTGGTTAAAAAAGTAAAGGGTATTTAATGTAAAACAATATAGACCATTTGCAATTGAATTTAAAACATATTTGCAATTTGTGGTGGTTAATTTAAAAATACTTATTTTTACAGTGTGCGGTATATAAATTGTTCAATGAACATTTTCTTCATATTTTATATAATTTTTATTATAAATGTTAAAAGTGTTTTATTATAAATGTATTAAAATTATATATAATTTGTATATTGATAAATAAAGTTGCATGGATATTATTATAGACATTTTTCAATATAACGAAGTAAATGTTTTTTCATTTTTCATTCTAAATTCATTATATGTCCAATCATGGAGTAAATCTTAATAAGGATGTGTTTAATAATAATATTGAAGACTACTAATTCATCATTAATGCCATAATTAATAATATTTGTTACATGCTTGTACATACAATGAATTTGGAATTAAATGTTATGGAATATTTAAGTCATTATATTGAAAATTGTAGATAATAACATTTATGAATCATTTTTTCTAGTGTACTTGAGATTAGCTGTTATAATTTACGGTCTAGATCGTGTACAATTTAAACTGTAATATATTCATATATCATTTGTAAAAATATAACATTTTAATATCAAATAATATTAATATATATAAATAATAGATTAATAAAATGTACCTAATAAAAATAGAAGTGTATACAATTATTTTATAATATTTATAAATTATAAATTTAACTAACATTTTATCATTAATGTAGAACAAAAATGAAAATAGTGAGTATTAATGATGGTAATTTTTAATTTTCAGACACGTGTAATGAAATTTATTAAATTTAATGTGTAACTTAAATTTCAAGCACAAGTACATTAAATAATTTTAAAGCACGTTTATTATTAAATTTCAGTCACACATGTAACTTAAAAGTGATTGAAATTTAAGAATATTTCTAACAGTGTACAAATCTAAAGTGCGTGGAATAAAAGTAATTTTTAGTAGCATATATCTCAGTTTATTAAAATACCTTCGGAAGAATTGTTAACTTACTGATGACTCATTTGATATTATATCTGTTTATTCCTTTCCAAAGTGATTTTTAAAATTTCAAGATTATTTTCTGACAATTACATACAGATTTGTTTATTGGTAATAAATAACACAACAATATAACTAATAGAGATTTGGGCATTTGAATCAACATGGATCAAAATTAAATCGTATTTTAATTCAGCTGTCTAATTTCCTATTTTCAGAAATGCGAATGAACATTGATTCCACGTTTCGGTGAAATATGATTTACTTTTAATCTACGTTACTTTCACTTCTCAAATCCTTATAATTTATTAATCAATAGGGGCGTATGGGCTCAAGTCCAAGTTTATATAATTTCTAATAATAATACATTTGAATTAAATTTTCTAATAAAATTGATCCTTGTAATAATGAAAAACAATATATAATATTTTAAGTTTTTTTTGTTTACAAGTACCCGTGCAAGGCTCAGGTACAAATCAGGCTTTAGTCGGACTTTGTTTCAAGTTTAAATTTCTTATTTCTTTAGTGTATTTTAAATTTTTATACCACTATTCGAGTTAATATCCAATTCCAAGCCTGCACACCTTTAGTTCTTAATTATTAATTAAGAATACATAATTTGTAGAATTAAAATTCAATTACATTTCTTTTGAACCATTATTGTTTTTTTTATTTATTTATTATTAATGTATTTGAGGAAAAGTTTCCTATTACATGATTTCTATAATTACAACGATCGTTCTTTTTAACAAAAATTCGCAACACATTACAACAATATGATTTGACTTTCGCTTTTGTGGTTTATAAATAGTAAAGCAAGCATAGAAAGAACAGTAATCACAATTACATATCTTAAATCATCATGTTGAATATAATAATCAGTCTTTCTATCAAAATATATTAAAAGTACAGTAATACGATAATCCCTACGCTTTTGTGACTTATAGCTAGCTTGTACAATTTGTATGGAAAAAAACCGAATGTTGACGGTGTCGCCTCATATATAGTGTGCTGTCAGAGGTCTTTTGAACTATTATATTTACACAATAAGTATAAAATTACAATATTGTCAATAATAAATAAATACATTGAACGTTCAGTTTATATATATAATGATAATAAAGTAATGATTAAATTAATTATATACAATTATAAACATATTTTCAGCCTTATAAAATAAAAATTGGAACGGTGTTTCAATATATATTTCAGGAAGAAACATACCAATTGAAAAAATAAGATAGAACCTTAATAATTAAATTGTTCATTTTTAGAAAAGATGCCTAACAATTAAATTAATTTTACAATGACACGTTGTAGTTGAACAAAACATACAAATGTATATACAATTATTTTCTATCGGTATAAATTAGTAGGGAAGGAGAATCTTTTCTTGTCATGTCTCGTACATCGTTTGATAATATTTTTTTAAATCGACTGTCATCCAACATATACCACCGATCTGTTTCGTTTCGTATACAAGCATAATAGTGCCCTCGAATAGCTTGTTTTCCACTATGTAACACTATTCCCGTTAACGAATAGAGATAGCATGACGAGGATGATGTGATAGTGATATTTTTACTAACAGTAATTTCATTCGACGAATTTAAAGTTTCACCTTGCATCCACGTCACTCTATCGACTGCAATTACAACTGCTTGTGGTTTCTTAAAAAAATTGTAATTTGTACTAAACGAACCACAACAGTTAATTACATTCGGGAAAATGGTTGCCATTGAATTTATTATACCACTTTGTACATTTGTATTTGATAAATTTGGAATCGTTAGGCAAAAACAATTTTCTAATGTAGAGAAATTCTTTTTACATGTTAAACAACTCATGGATCTTTGTATTACCATTGCAAAAGAGTCGAAATTTATTATTTCTTGAGATAAAATTTGCATTAATCTTAAATAAAATTCTGCCGAATCATGATGTTCACCTAAATTAAACTGCAATTTCTCACAAATTACATGCAATTTAGTTGGATAGAGCGGTGTTTTAATTGGATCTGATAATGCGGAAAAAGTGCTCTTCAGTAAATCGCTGAAATTTCCTAGAACTTCTGGTTTATTGTCCATCACCAGTTTTTTAAGAGATGGTGTATTAAATAATACTTGTGTTACACTTATTGCATAGCATATATTGTAGCGATTCATTATAGCTCGCGGATTTTGTTGCACTGCTGAATTTATAGATTGACTTTTTTCATATTGACTAATCACTGATTCTGACGGCATAGAAATTTGATAAGTCTGCAAAAAAGTTATGGTCTTATGTTACGATCCTTGTAAAAAATATAAAATTCAAGGGAATAGAAAATAATTATACAACGAAATTTCTGATACAGAATCTTTAGAGTATAAAATATAAATTTAACTTAATTAATTATAAAATATAAATTTAATTTAATTTGCAATTCTTCTTTATCACTTTTATTCCAAGAAATAGACATGATTTTAAACAAATTAAAAACATAAAAATTAAAAAAAAACATAACTTATTGATTCTATAAGAATATTCCATGTAAAATTCTGTTTTAGATTCTCTTTGTAGAATTAAAAAGTAATTTTTAACATATTTTTAATAAAAAATGAGATATAACATTTTTAATTACGACTACTACTTTTTTCAGCATCGTCTTAAAATCAAAATTATTACATTTTCAAACAGAATGAATTCCTTAAACTGATAAGTATACTTAATTTAAGCTTTAATTTAAGTAATATAAATTATAAATAATCTAACCTATTTTTTTTAATTGAAAAGAATAGACAAAAAAAATTTTTAATTGAAATGAATAAAGATTCTGAATCGAATGGAATTCAAAAGAATGAGAAATGTTGATTCTTTTCTATTCTTTTAAATCTAACATTTCTTACAGATATATGATTATAATATTACTTTGGTGTAAATGTGATGTGGTGTGATTATTGCAGGATGGTGGTGTAGTTGCAAAATAATGAGATAACTTACCATTATCTCATCTATATCTTTAACATTAGCAGTTGCATTCGTAGGAAAACTTAAATTTTTGTTATCTTCGATTTCGTTTCTGGACTGTTTTCTATCCTTTGACTTTTTATGCGTTCGTTTTAATGTCCTTAGATACAAATTTTGGGTAGTACACCAGGAATACAAAAACTTGTCAACAATTACATTCTTTATTGTTTCCAGTACTTTTTCCCTATGAATTAAGCATTCAATCCAGTCGCTATCGAAAGATTGATCAATATGATCTAATAAAATATTTCGCAAGTTAATTTTTTTGTACTGATTTTTTATAATGAACATTAATTTTTTTCCGATATTTTCTACGCTTCTATTAAATAGTGATGTGTTGACACTATTACAACATTGTTCACAATCTTTTGATGTACTTATTGAACGAATGCTTGATGCGGCAATAATCTTCGGTGAAAAGTTTGTAGCAATAAGATTGTTTTGTTCAAGCAGAATTGTTTCATAATCATATGCATCTAGTTCTGGTTCAGTGACTTGCAGTTGGTTGCGAGGATTCTCAAGGAAATTCTCTAACCGAATTAAAGAATCAAAATTTCCATCGCTTTGGCAATTCGCTCCCGATAATTGCACTGAACAAATCGTGTTAATGAGGACAGTTCTGAAGGTGCCTTCAAACTGCTCACATGTCGGTGATTTATTTTCAAGACCAATACTTCTTATAAGGCCAAATAAATTTTCTATGCAATCTTGATTTAAAGAGGTACCGTTCATCTCATGAAATCCTAAATCCATCAATTTTTTAAAAATTGCTTCGAAACTTTCAATAGTTTTTATAACATTTTCTGGAGTTGGTGTTGTAACACAATTGATATCTTTTGCTGTTAATAACCTAGTATCCGATTTAGGATTTATGATCTTCTTTATAAAAAACATATTTCCAGCAACATTTTTAACCGTAGTCCAAAGATTATGATGGTCGCTGTCAATAGTCACAGAAGATTTGTATGGACTTGTTGAGTTTGCATCTTTACAGGCATTCATTGAATCAAACCAATCGTTTATTAATCTAAAAAACCATGCAGCATCACTGGTTTCACGAGATGTTACATAAAATGTACCCCCAGAATTTTCGACAGTTTCTGCAATTTAATAGAATCAAGTTTTTTAAACAATAATATAAATAAACATCGGATGTTCAACTATATTATCTGTTATTCAAAAGTATTTTTGTTGAATTAACTATTCAGTATAAATGTTATACATGTGAACCACAGTCTATTTGGATTTTGCTTTTTTGACAAAACATGTAATTATGATTATTATAAATCGTTAGTCTTATTCGAGTTATTAACTGGATAATATGTCAAAAGCACGAATCGTTTTATTTTTGATTTATCAGAAGCGCGAATGAACTTCGATTAAATGCCACAATTAAAAATCAATTAGAAGAGTAAATATGCACATATTTATTTCAGTAATTGTATACAGTTTCGATTTTAATTACTTAATTGATTCAATGTTGATATCGAATTGACGAAACTTTGATTCTATGAACCAAATATCCAGTACAAGAATGTTAAATCAACGTTAAATCAACGTTGATATTAGAATGATTGTCAATCCTTCTTCAACTTAATATTAACATTAATTAAACGTTGAATTAAGGTTGATTCAATGTTAGATTTATCAACGTTCGTTCAACCTAAATTTATCAGACATTAGACTGTTTTTCAGAGAAATATTTCCACCACAAGAGCTAAGTAGACTTTATAGAAATTGGAAAATAATAATATTGAATTTTAAATAATTAATATAAATATTAATTCTGATTGTAGATTTTGTGCATTTTTGATTTAAAGATAGTTGCGTTTCTGTATAATTTTTCATCCGCTTTTTCTATTGATTGTTATTCACGCTTTTGACAATTTTTTATTGATTTAAATTTATACTTAATTAAAATGCATTTCATGATGATATTTGTTTTCAAATTATATAATAAAGTATTTTTTAAGAAGATGTATTACACAATGCCAAACTTTGGCTTGAACAGACATCAAAATAAATATTACAATAATATAAAAAATGTAATTTGACAGGCAAGTTTTTAGCTTTGTCATCATCCTGGTTAAACATTCCTAAAGGTTTATAAAAGAACATTTTAGGTTTTTCCATGAAATTCCCTAACGTTTCCTAAATGTTTTAGAACTTTTAAATCTTTTAGGAAATTGTAAAAAAAAGTAATAAAATAATTGAAATTTCTAAAAAATAATTTCCTAAACATTCTTAAATGAAAATATTTCATGACATTTCTTATAATTTTCCATAATGCTTTAGGAAATTTTCAAAAGCATTTAGGAAATGTTAGAAAACTTCCTAAATCATTTAGAACATTTCTGTTGCAAATTTTTTAAAATCTTATTCGTTTAGAAACTTTTAGGAAACTTTAGGAATGTTTAACTAGAGAGTTTAAATCAAGAGCAGTAAAGTTTTTTCAACTATGCATTAATTGATGCAACTACAAATGCTAGTTCTACATATATGACCTAATAATAAGGTATATTTAACTGAATTACAGTTGATTGAACTATCATTTTTCTCAGTGTACATACATAAAAAGAAGGCTTCAATTCAATAATATCACGAATTACTTGTTTTTTAAAGTAGATATACAAACATTTTATACATTAAGCTATAATTATAATTATTGAAAATTTTATATTAAGTAATTTTGTCAATTTTAGATTCAATTTTGTTTCCATTTAAATAATTTTTATAAACTGAATTGTAAAAACTGCTTCATAAAAACTAGTTACCGTAGCCAAATTCCGATTATTTTAAATTGTATTAACAAGTATAAGATATTCGTTTTCCATAAGCGGATTCTACTTATTACGAATAATTTTGTTTTAATGTATAGTAGACATTTTCTAATATGATATCAACAGTTATGGATTTATATAGAAAAGTTTTTTACCAGCCAAGAAACTTATAGTTTCTAAATATTCAGCCGTTTTAGCACTGAACACTTGAGCTGCATACTTTACTCTCATTTTTGAGATTTTATCTTCATAAATATGATCATCTTTTAGGTGACTTAGTGGTGATAACAAACCAGAGCGTTCTTTTTCCTTTTCATAAATACTTTTTAAAACATTCCATGAAATAACTTTAGAATCTCCTTGTTTTAATGTTATTAAAAGATCGTGCGTTAATAATAAATTTCTTAAACATTTGATTAAATGGCAGTAATCGAAACAAATATTAATTTCAGAGTTAGATATTTCTATTGAGCTTCCTAAAAACGAACAATAAAGTATATGTATATTTTCTTTAACATCTAGTATTATAAATGTATCAAATGAAACATATTATATAATGAAAAATATTAAGGAAAAACTTAAATATAAGCTTTTAAGAAAATTAAAAATATAATCACCCATGATTAATATACGAACTAGTAGAAACTACATGAATGTTGTTGTATACAAATCACACGCAAAATAGCATCTATTAAGAGAATATCAAACTAGTTATTAGTACTATCTTATCGGCAATTTTTTTAAATTTACACAAGTATTAAACATTATTTTTTAATTTGATGACCAGGGCGATTTTCTAAATCAACAAGAGAATATTATTATCTATGAAAATTCAATTTTAGTTGCAGAATAATGATATAACACGTTAACTACTCGAAGTTGTACTACGATCATTTTTTTCAACCGTTGCCGGCACGTTTTATTTTTATTCTATACATGGAGAAAGCTACAAACGACTGAATCGTTTGCAGCACACGACTGAGTCGTGTAGAATAGGACAGAAAATTATGATCACTAAAGATAAACAAAGACAAAATTTCATTTCATTTGTCTTTGTTTATTTTTAAAAGTTATAATTGTCTGTCCTATTCTACACGACTCAGTCGTTTGCAATTTTCTCCGTGTAACTAAAATTGGATTTTCATAGATCATAACATTCTCTTATGATTTAGAAGAACGCTCTGGTCATTAAATCAAAAAATAATTTATAATATTTGTATAGATTAAAAATACACTAACTCCGTGACTGTAACACAGATCGAATAAAACACCTCAGTTTGGCATCCCCTTAAGACATATCACATAGAGAAATAGTTGAGTGAAATAGTGGTAAAATTTTTTATTCGAATTATTATTTAAAAAATTGTTTTTTTACAGTTAAAGTAAAATTATACTAGAGATCTGACGATCAAATTTAAAAATATATCTGGACAGGTCTATTTCTGCATAGTTTAATAAATTCATGTTCAAACAAACCAAAAAATTATAACAATCTAAATTCATGTCTATCCAACTACCCTGATAACCAGCGTTATGTAAAATTTATGTAAATTTTATGTAAACTCGATTTGCATAAATTTCATGTAAAAGGGAGTCCTCATTGTGCAGGATAATTGACATAAGTCATTTACATTGAAAAAAAGTAAAATTGATTTTACACGTTTATATTAACAAATCTAGTTGTTCTGATTAAATATATTTATAACAATAGTCTCTATCTAAATAACATATTTCCTAAATATTTTACACAAAATAAACTTAATTAATTTTTGTTGCATATAATTTGTGTAAATCTTACAGCACAATGAGGACTCCAGTTTATAAAAAATTTATGTAAATCGTTTACAATTTCGGTGGCTATCAGGATAAATGACGCGCTACTCTGTCTCTTGTCCTGAAAGCACGAATGCCAATTTTAAAAATAAATCATGTAATAGTAATTATGAAGTTAATGCAGAATACTTGGCGTGCAATTTTTAACAAAACAAATGAATCACTGAAGTATAAAATATTTTCAACCCGTAAATGGACGCATACATGTCATTTTGAGCGACACCTTCATTTTTTTCATTATTTTTTGTTTCTTCAATGAAATAATTATATTTAAAATAAACTTAAATTTACTTCTAACTGTTTTGAATATATTAATAAATAAATTCTGCTATTTTATATTGAGTAAAGTTTTAAAAAACAATCTTAAACTTTGAATCGGTCAAAATGACAGTTACGCGCCTTTTGACGTAACTCAGGATGAGCTAGAATCTACAAAACGGGCAAAAATATGTAACGTTTTGAAATTCATTCTTTATTAACGTTCATTTTTAAATCTGATTGCTTTCTGTTTCTACTTTTAATTTTATTTACAAAAATTTCGGTTATAAATAAATGCTGTTATTGTTAATAAGTATACATAGTTAATTAATTAGTGTAGTGAAGTTTAATATTAAAATATTATAAACAGAAAATAAATTTAAAAATGGACAAAAAAATGTGTGAGAAATGTGATATATAGATTTATAATGAACACACACGAAATGTGTGTGTTAAATGCCATGAAACATCAAATGATTTTTCAGACGATGATTGAAGTATTATTTTTTTGAAAAGCTTTTAAAATTAAACATTTTATAATGATATTATTTTGTGCCTATATTAATGCCCATATTAAGTGGATGGAGAAGTAGTTTTATGAACACATAACCTCAAATAGTAATTATTTCCACTTATTTATTTTTTTCATACTACTAGGTACTATTGAGATAGTTGCCCTTACTTACATATGTAAGTATCATGTGCACTATTTGATTTTACATTTCAATGTTTTATATTCCTGAATAACTTGAACAAAATTAATTAACAACAAAAATTTTTGTTCAAGTTGTTTGTAAATTCAAAACGTTTAAATAGACATTCAATTAGTAAAACATATTCTCCCATAAATAAGCAAGGGCAACTATCTCAGTAAAATAAAC
>JABFPP010000204.1:0-10823 GCA_022817365.1 Mallateleia sp. ZL-2020
AAACAAAGAAAGCAAAAATGAAGTAGAAACGAAACTGAAATGAAGCAGAAAAGAAGCAGAAATGAAAATTGAAATTAAATAGAAATGAAACTGGAATAAAGCAAAGAAAGCAAAAATGAAACAAAGCAAAACTAAAGCGAGCAGAAAAGAAGCAGAAGTAAGGTAGAAATGTAGCTAGAACAAAGGAAGCAGAAATAAAATAGAAACGAAGATGAAATTAATTAAAAACACAATTGGAACGACACAAAAAAGCAGGAACACACCAGGTATGAAGCAGAAGTAAATAGAAACAACTTGCAATGAAGCTGGAAAATCAGAAATAAACCAGATATATAGCAAAAAGAAGCAGAAATGAAGCTGAAACTAATGAGAAACGAAGCCGAAACGAAGCGGAGGAGAAGCAGAAACAACCAAAAATGAACGAGAGATGTACCACAGATGTAGCAAGGACGATTCAAATAGGCTAGGACCTTGAGGAAGGGTGAAACGATCAGTACAGGAGCAACCCAACAGCCGCCCCCTTTCCGCCCTACATGAAGCAGGCCAACAGCGGCCCCTTTCCACCCCAAGAGAAGCAGCCCAGCAACAGGCCCCTATTTTTCCCCTTCGAGATGCAGCATGGCAGCAGACCATTCCCCCCCTCCCCCTTCTCGAGAATCGTCCCGCAGCAGTTCCTGAAAATCTACAGTAACATCGACCCTAAATTCTTCGACGTAAGATACCATTTAAATTTTGCTACCTGTCCTAATTCAGAAATATTGCGAGTTTACGAAATTAATGTAATGCGTTGCGATAAAGAGTCTCAAATAAGGAACCTCCTACTTTATATGAAAATAACAATTTAATTATAGTATCCTTAGTTGAGCATTAGGCCTTAAGTAAATTTACTATACTAAATAAATCCTTTACAACCATTGATAAAATGTTTTGCAAGGTTTTCCACTTATAAAAATAAAATAATAATATACGTGTATACTATTTATATAAAAAATCTCCTATGTAGAGAAAATTTAACGTGCATTTATATGGTAATATTAGAATAAATGAAAAAACAAAAAAAAAAGTATTGTATATATATATATATATATATATACTAACATAACATTACTACTTAAATAAAAAAAATATATTATTTTGACTTACAATCAAATATTACTCTAATTTAAGTACAAACAATAAATTCTAAGATTACTAAAATTATAAATACATATTAAAAATATGTAAAATTTATAACTATGTATTAACATTATATACTTTCTATGAGCATAAAAACTGAGATTAAAAATAAACTCAAATCAAATAAAAATGAAAAATACATATTAAAAACTTATAACTACGTATTAAAATTATAAACTATAAGAATACATGATTATTAAATCACATTACCTGCGCACTAAAAAATTATATACTCTAAATGTTAGGAATAAGTCCAAATTAATATTGCTGTCTAATAAATACAAATGTAAAAATTATATTTCGTAACCGCATATTTAAATGATATATTAAGGTAAATTACCGTCGCAACTGCGTAAAAATTGAGTCCAAATAAAAAAGATAAATAAATATATAAAAAATGTTTAATAATAATATCAAGAATAAAATCAAAACCAATATGTACTAACAATTTTTGTGACTACGTGTTAAAATCATACATTAAAGTTAAAAAATTACCTGCGTATTAAAACATATTCTATAATTATTAAGAATGAGTTCAAATCAAATACATATTAGAAATTTGTAACTGCGTTTTAAAATTACATATTAAGATTAAAAATAAAATAAAAAAGAAAAAAAAACACACATACACTATCACATAAGAATAAAACGTTAAGATTAAAATAAGTTTAAATCAAATTATTTGCGTATTAAAATTATATATTCTACACTATAAGAATAAGCTTAAATCGAATACCGTTTAATTATAATCATATATTGAAATTATATAAAACTTATAATTGCGTATATGAAGATAAAAATTTTAAATCAAACTGCCGTACAAATAATACATGTTAAAACTATATAAAATTTATAACTAATATTCTATAACGATTGCGGACAAATTGAGATCAATTTAAATATTATGTTACAATTATAACAAGGAAGTTTATCGAACAATTACAGTTACATATTAAATATTATTGTCAAAATAAAATTAAAAAGAACTTCAGAGAAATTGATAAAAACAAAATTTATATATACTTTATATTGTCACATTATATAAGACAAGAAAATTGTTTTAAATAAATCATTGGAACCAAATAAATAAATTAATAGTAATTATAAAAATCTAATATTATTTAAGAAAAATATACATACATATATGTTAAAAACCATTCAACTAATAATAATTACAAACTTTCTACGGTATTACTAAGTTGCTAATTGTATTCAGATCAGACTATGATTATTTTGATTATTTGATATACATTTACTAAAACTAATTAAGGATCAAAATATTACAAGCCAACTTATTGAAAACTCAGCCTATAAAGGATTGACCAATCAAACATCTAATATCATGTACCTTCTGTTTTAGACAACATTAGGCTACTGAATTCAAATACCAAATTACTAATACAAAAGGACCATTGATTTACGATCTTGGTCAAATCTTGCGTTTGCGTTCCGCTGTAGCAAGAAGCAAAACTCGATCAGTTAACTGGCAATATTTTGACCTTAAAAAGAAAAATAAAACTATAAATAAAAGAATAAAAGAATAAAATAATAATCAATAATAATAATCAATAAACCAATTAGTAACTTCACACCACAAATTAGGAGTATTTACTAGTATCTAACGAAAACAAAAATACATATATATATGTATATTTAATTAAACTCTATCAAAATCTTGAGTATGAGAAAAAGCAATTTTTGACAATGATATAAATATGTATACGAATAACTTGAAATCAAATTATCATCAAAACGAACAATGACAATTATGTTAATGAATTTGTAAAAGAGGAAGACGGAGTAAAAAGCATGAGGAAAAAGGTGCTTGCCTTTATACTCCCTCTACCTACTGACCAATTTAACTCGATTACTTATACTTAACCTAGAAGATATCGAAAAATGTTGGGAGAATTACTCGGTAGAAAAATCAGAAAACTATTCGTTAATCTGAGACTTTACGCGGTAGAAAATAAGCAAAAATAAAAATCTATATTAAAAAGAAGTAGTGAAATTTCTGAATATCACTACTTCTTTTTCAAAAAAAACGGGAGATGTTATAGTATTGGTTGTCACTATAACTGTACCCCTGTAGGAATGTAACCCGATGTACACATTGTTTCCAAAATTGCACAAACAATGAATTAAGATAAAACCTCCATTCAAATTTGCACTGAAATCTGCTTAAAATCTTTATTCAAATTTGAGCAAAAAACAACTGAAAAATTTAAACAACATTGTTTTAAATAATCAGTATAAAATAGAAACCAAATTAACATAGAATATCATTATGAAGAAATGACGAAAGGTCGTCACTCGGAAAAGAGCCATAAATCATATCTGTCCTTTTCTCACTTCAATACATCGAGTAGTAGCCGATTTTCAGATCAGGAAATGCAACTAGTCCTATGCAAACATCTTTGAAATTATCAAGTTCAACAACAATTATTTACACATTACCGAAAAACCTTAAACAAACATTATTCGGGTAATTAACAAAAAACCCACAATCAATCTAAAATTGATAATGATCTTTTTAAATAAATAAACTCTGAAAAATACACTATAATCAAAACATAAAATAAATGCAAATTATAAACATAATATATATAATCAACTTAAAAAACATAAACAAATAAAATACATAAACAAATAAAATACATAACTAAAACATTATGCAATTAAACACATAAACAAATAAACTTTTAATTTAAAAATTTACTGTAAACATAAAAGTATAAATATAAATAATCAACTTAAAATATTTAAACAAATAAACTCCTATCGTCATATTAATTATAAAATAAAAACAAACAAATTCATAAAAATATATAAACAAATTAACTCTTAAATCACGTATTAAAATTAAACTATTATTTTTAATGAAAACATAAAAGTATATAAACAAGTAAGCTCTTAAAAACGCACACTATGATTAAATTGACTATGAAACAAAAATATAAAAATTTATAAACAAAATAAAATCTTAAATCATATGCTATAATCATTATTATTCCAATTAGCTATATACACTATAACTAAATGACTATTGTTAAATTAACTATAAAACAAAAAACGTATATATAATCAACTTATGATACATAAACAAATAAACCCTTAGTTTAAACATTACTTTTAAACTAACCATAACCAATTTAAAATACAAAAACGTCATTATTAAATTAACTATAAAACAAAAAATGTAAAATATATGTGATCAAGTTAAAATACATAAACAAATAAACCTTTAGTTTAAACATTACTTTTAAACTAACCATAACCAATTTAAAATACATAAAAACAAGTAAAAACGTCATTTTTAAATTAACTATAAAACAAAGAACGTAAAATATATGTGATCAAGTTAAAATAAACAAATATACCTTTAGTTTAAACATTACTTTTAAACTAACCATAACCAATTTAAAATACATAAAAACGAGTTAAATTATTATTAAATTAACTATATTAATTTAATAACAGTTAGTTAATTATTAAATTAACTATAAAATAAAACAATATAGAAATATATCCAAATTAATTTCTTAGTCATCATACATTAACAAAAAAAACATAATAAATAACAAAGTGAAAATCATGTATTACGAAAAAGGAATTTGAATTGAATAAGGAGGTCAAATTAGCTATAACTTCTGAAAAGTTGGATGACGCAACTAAACCAAATACTTGGAAAAATCTAAATATCGTTTTCTAAACTCATAAATTTTACTGGCCCAACAAAGCATATTAACTGAGTCACTATTACTAATAAAATGGGTACATTAAAATTAAACAAATTGAAGTAAAATTTTTGATAAATAAATTACACATCCCATCATCCTCTCAGATTCCAAATTTCAAACTAATCCAATAAACAGATCGGAAGATATAATGAATTGTTTAATAATTTAAGTTTACAACTTAATAACAAAATGAGATTCATATCAAATCATAGCTAATTTTATTCTTTACCTTAAAATCCGAGCATAAGTATACAAGACCATTACAACAAATACAACTTAGTAAAACAAGGAATTACGTCTTAATTTAAATCTAGGTCAACCAAATTATAATTATAGAATTAGTGTTAAAAATTGGAAAATTTTGAACAATCAATAATTTAAAATTATTATAAATGCACCTTAAAATTGTTTTTAAAGTTTCAAGTAAAAATAATGATATTAAACCCGTAAAATTAACTATTTAATCTTTAATTGTTTATAACTTTCGATCTATAATAAAAACATCCTTTTTCTATTACGAACTTACTACAAAACCACATAGCAAATGTTATTAACAATCATTGTTAATCAAATTAGCGAAACTTTTATATATATTAACAATTTGCATAAATAACAAGTATTTGCATAAGAATAACAATCGAATAGAGACATGATCAACAATAAAAACAATAAAACCCTACATAGATTATCTTTATCAAAATTTTAGCAAGATTAATGCAACTATGCATTAAATTGCACATAGCTTGCGAAAAAATGCAGCTACAATCTCCAATCAAGTTTGTGAGATACGTAAATTTTCCTCGCTATGCAAAAACGCATATGAGAATTTTGCCAGTTCCTCCCAAATGCACAATTTTGCACTTTGGGCCTCTTTGGTCCAAAATTTATCCCCTCTCTTACAAGAGATGACAGTTGACCCAGAAACTGTCATCAGATTAGTATAAATACGGCCCAACTTCTCATGCTAAATCAGTTAGTCAGTTCAGTTCAGTTAAGTCAGTTCAGTCTAGATCAGCCCACTTCAGTTTAGTTAGTTCAGTCGTGAACATCTATTGAATCCTGCAATCCAAGTAAGTATGACAGTCATTTCTGATTAAGAACACATTTCGTTCGCCAAGGAAGGGAAAACTCACGGCTGAATTGCCACCTTCCGAGGCACAAAGAAGTGTCTTAATCTTGTACAGTAACCACTCCCCGCATCACGAGTGAGTTACTGGACAAAATTAAGGATGTCTTAATGAAATGTAAATCAGTAAATGACTCCATATTTTCCTCTCTATACAATTTCAGTCGAGGCTTAATGATTTCATTTAAAATTTTGAAAATCTTTCAATTATTAATTTCATCCAGTGTTAATCAATTTAAAACAAACATATTTACAAAACCCCATTTAAAACAATTATATTTCAATTTTGAAACAGACATATGTACTCTTTTCAATATTAAACAATTATACTTAAACTTATAAATAACTTCCATTTAAAGTGATCGAAATTTTGAAACAATTACATTTAAATTTTAAACTCTCTTATTTTCAACCATTAATTTCATCCAATGTTAAAACAATTATATTTACAAAGCTCCATTTCAAAGTTTGAACAATTTTAATTCAATTACAATATTTTATGTACTCTTTCCAATATTAAACAATTATACTTAAACTTATAAATAACTTCCATCAAATTTTGAAACAATTACATTTAAATTTTAAACTCTCTTATTTTCCATCATTAATTTCATTCAATGTCAAACAATTATATTTTAAAACATAATCAAATTTGAAACAAATATATATACATTAAAAACTTCAAACTCTTTCCAATGTTTAAACAATTATACTTAAAATATCTTTCATTTAAAATAATTAATTTTTGAACCAATTATACTTACATTTAAAACTTTAAACTCTCTTATTTTCAATCATTAATTTCATCCAATTATATTTAAAACCATAATCAATTTGAAACAAATATATTTCAATGTTTAAACAATTATATTTCAATTACAATATTATGAAACAATTATATTTACATTAAAAACTTACAACACTCTTTTATTTTCGAATCAATCATTAAAATGTTTAAACAATTATATTTAAAGCTATAATTATCTTTCATTTAAAAAGGTTCAATTTTGAAACAAATATATTTACATTAAAAACGTCAAACTCTTTCCAATAATTATACTTAAACTTATAAATGTCTTCCATTTAAATAATTGTATTTACATTTAAACTTTAAACTCTCTTATTTTCAATTATTAATGTTTAAACAATTATATAATCAAATTTGAAACAAATATATTTACATTAAAAACTTCAAAACTCTTCCCAAGGTTTAAACAATTATACTTACATTAAAAACTCCAAAACTCTTTCCAATGTTTAAACAGTTATTCTTAACCCTATAAATATCTTTCATTTAAAATGATCAATATTTGAAACTATTATACTTACATTTAAACTTTAAACTCTCTTATTTTCAATTATTAATGTCATCCAATGTTTAGACAATTATATGTAAAAACATAATCAAATTTGAAATAAATATATTTACAAACTTCAAACTCTTTCGAATGTTTAAACAATTATGCTTAAACCTATAAATATCTTTTATTTAAAATGATCAATTTTTGAACCAATTATATCTACATTAAAAACTTTTAAACTCTTTTTAATCATTAATTTTATCCATTATTTAAATAATTATACTTAAACTTTAATAATCTTTCAATTACAATCAATTTTGGACCAATTATATTTACATTAAAAACTTTAAAAACGCTCTTATTTTCAATCATTCATTATACTACAATTATTACTTCAGGAAAGGATCAATTTTGAACCAATTATATTTAAAATTTCAAAAACTCTTTTATTTTCAAATCAATTATTAACTTTATCCATTATTTAAACAATTACATCTACTTTAAAACTTTAAAGCTCTTTTATTATTTAAACAATTTACAATTTCATTATTCATTCACAATTCAAATAATTATACTTAAAACAAATAAAAAAATTTTATTTTTCAATTACAATTATTTCTTCAGAAAATAATAATTTACCTTAAAATTTAAAACTCCGTCATTTACAAAATTTTATTAATTGCATTCACTATTTAGATAATTATACTTAAAAAACTCTTTCATTTACCATTATTACCTTGAAAAGATATGATCAACTTCTTTTGCTATTAAAGGAATTATATTTACTTTAAAACTCTTTTCTTTGCAATCTATTTAAACAATTATATTTACTCTTACATTTACAAATCAAATATTATCTTCATTTACTATTTGAAAGATTTACAAAAAGAAGACTTTAAAAAATCTTACATCTACAAGTACGATAATTCTCATTTTAAATGATTATTAAAACCTTTTGAGAATGGACAAATCTTTTACTGTGATGAACAAGAATAAACTCTAATAACCCTCTTGATTGTTTACAATTATATTATAAATCATTGAAGCCTCGGCTGGATGGGTGATTGAAATTTTATTTCCACCCTCTATCCATCCTCATCAAGTTTTTTTTTATTTTACTAGTGGATCGGAAAAGTAACCGTGTAGGTTTAGCAATATGCCGGAAGCTGGTGGCCAAGGCATTAGTGAAAGTGTTGACTCCTCGTAACAGTCCGTCAAGTAAAATAAATAAAATTACCGAGTAATTCAAAATTGCGAATTTTTGTAGTAGATAAGTTTCTAATCATTTTGCACTGTATTCTGTTTTTAATAACCAAAATAAATGGAAATTTATTGTGAAATTTTGTACTATATGTGTTGTTCTTATCACGCCCTGTCCCACTCGTTTTTCCAAAAGGGTGTTGGGTGTCGTTGACCACAGTTCACCTGTGGGACACACGGCATCCATCCTCATCTCTGTTGTGCCAGGACCAATCCAGGACATAACAGAGGGTGGAAAAATTTTGGCGCAGTCGGTAGGACACATTTTTTGAAAAACCCCACACTTGCGAAAGACCGTGGGACAGTTCCTTGTGTGAATTGACCATATTAGTACAGAAAAATCAGGAATAATAATGTCAAGGCCTATTATAATCAGGGATGTAAAGATCTCACCATTAATGCAACCCTATTTATACATAATTTTTTATGAATGCTTTCATAAAAACCCTCAAGTTGCTATTTCTAACCAACTTCTTTTCAAAAAGGCAAGACAGTTTCATAATAAACGGAAAAATATACCGGTCATAACATTAGATTAAAAATTTATTATCCTTTCCTAACCTTTTCTCGTATAATGAGGACTCGCGTGAGAAACGGTAAAATCGAAAAATCAAATCGAAGTAAGGTAACAGATCATGCTTAAACTAAGTGTTTTTTGCAAAAAGATAGGGCATGACTTAGCTGATTGCCTAGAATTAATTGTCTTTAATCTAGAACTCGAGATTTTCATATACGAAACGTTGAGAAATTACCAAAATTGCTAGGCCAGCCAGCTTCAAAGGTAGTTATTTCACCGATCCACTGATAATATGAGTCAAACATTTTCTGGCATCCGAAGTCCAATAGTTACTCGACGCTAAAAAATACAATTTTATACTACCTTACCACCAGGAGATAAGAGATAGCTGAAAAGTCAGCAAAATATATCTTATCCACGAAAAGAAAGGAACCTTGCTACCTCAAGCAGTTCCCCCTATCCCCTAGATAAGCCATATGATTACAGATCCTTTGATTCAACGTTAAACGGCCCAGGAAAACCTGCTAAGGAAACTGCAAAAACTTCAAATGAAACTGAGGATGAAATTGATGAAACCCACGAAGGAAGCCAGAAGAACTCTGAAGAAGTTGTTGAACCACCCGGAGAAATATAGAGAACCCAGAAGAAAGCGTGGACAGCCCAGAGAAGAAGATATAATAAACACCGAAGGAAGTACGAGAAGATAAAAAAAAAGGGGAACAAAAACTCAAAGGAACCCTACTATACGACAGTAACAACAACTGCATAAACGAAAAGAGTAAACGAGTACACAGGAAGGTTTGGAAACAGATTATGAGCAGGAAAAACTCCTTAGTAAACCGCTGAAAATACTCCTATCGTCAGAAGCACTAAATGAGAAGCAGAGTCCATGAAAAGAAAACAAGAGAAGTCCAAAATTGTGTGAAAATATAGAATGAGAACTGAAAAATTGATTTTCTTATTAATAATGGAACAAAATAGGGAAGAAGAAATGGAAATTGTTAGAAAAATTAAAGACCAGCGAATTAAAGGAACACAGATAAAAAAATTAACCACTATGACAGCTCTATGTATTTACATTATATTGTATTTATTATTTCTACTTGTAGCAAGACTTTTAGAATGTTTTTTGAGAACTAATACCATGGAAGATTTATTTTTGGAAAATAATAGTCATCAGACATCATTCGAGAAATTACTAACATTTTTTAAACAAAAATTAATCTATTCTCAAATATTATCAAACGAAATTAACAGTAAGGAATTTAAACAATCTCGAGATGATTTATTCAGAACTAAAATTTGGATGAAAAATGAAAATAAATCAGATAATGTACAAGAAGAACAATTAATTATATCACCAGAAACAATAAATATCGACCAACCTTTACAATTGGAAGTCACTTCAGAAATATCAAACAGTATAAATTCTAGCAAAAAACACATGAATCAATTAAAGAATGATAAAAAATCAAATAGAACATCGGAAACATATTTTCAGAACATAAATTTAGATAATGAAAGTTGTATAAATAATAATTGTCAGTTATTGCCAGAACATCAAATACATTTGCGGGATGCAATAGAAATAGTTCCAGAATTTTCAGGAACATCACATCATGCTACATTTTTCGAATTCGCTTGTGGATGCAACGATGCAAAAAATATGCTTCCACCCAATGCAGAATCTAACTTAACAAAAT
>JABFPP010000205.1:0-10834 GCA_022817365.1 Mallateleia sp. ZL-2020
ATTCTTAAAGGGAGCCGTTCAACCAAATCCGTATAAAATTAAAATTATGATTTCTATGATGATATTAGATCACTCTGATTTAATTAGTTCCCAAGTTCTGGAAATTATACCTGATTAAAATAAAACAACAAAAAGTTACATTGGCAATATCCCATACTCAAAATTACATCACCTTCATACCAACTATTCTTTAGAGTAAACATATAGACTATATGTTTCCTCTAAAAGTCGGGAGGTGTTATGATATGAAATTTTCCATTTTCTATCAACAACTAAAACTCAAAGTACATTCATTGGACAAATTTACTTTGACGTAAATTTGTCAAAAGAGAAAAGTAACGCAAAATACATCTTATTGTTTTCTGACAAATAATATGAAAACTAGTTTGCAAACTTAAATCTCATAGACAATGAATGTTTACTTAGGTCACGCGCTCCAAGAGGAACGCACCTGGACCGATAATTTTGACAGATGAAGATGGGAAAAACCCAAAGCAAAACTAAAATATATAACTGCAGGATAAATGAGCAAGAACTTGAGAACAAATACAGCTGAACAAACATGCTTTTTGCAAAATATTGAAAAGACGGAATCTCTTTCCACTTTTCCGGCAAACCAATGGTTGCTCTAATTTCCCTTGGTTGAGCCCCTTTAGGACTTCTTTTTTCCCCCTCTAGTTTAAGACCAACCTCCAAAATATCCTTTAAAAAGGATTCGTTTGCTAGGTTACTTCCTTCTTTTCTTCTGCGATCTTCAAACCAACTCGTGTATTTACAAAATTATTCTTTTTCCATATTAGTGAAGTGTATAACCCTTTATTTGTTTATAACATTGAATAAAAAGTGTAGTGTAAATCAATAAAGGATTTATTATTTCCATCCTGAGACGAATCTAGGAGCGTTTGGTGTCTGCAATTAAGGTGTCTGCAACTAAGGTAAGATAAAAGAAAATAAATACCTTTTTATTTTTCATAACTAATGTTGACTATTATACATATAATATAGATAGAACGATTTCTATCTTAAGATTAGATTATGTCTTCTTGAAGACGTAACATAATCAAAAAATTGGCGCAGTCGGTAAGGATTAAAGCTGTGTATAATATTTGACATAAGTTATTTGGAATTTTGTTTCATAATCTTTGACTGAATACAGGATTATAATTACATTAGCTACACTGTAAAACATTTATTTTTAATTCGTACGCGTATCCTTTTCATGAAAATCATTTTGAATTCAAAATTATGGCATTTTTAACGTATGCCAAACTCTTTTTCTGTTAATGTTGTCAAACCGTATGCTTTTTATTTTGAGAAATAATTAATGCTTGCAATTACACATTTTATAAAATATACTATTTTATTACTTTTTATAGAATGTTAAATAAAACTAAGAAACTTCCAACTAAAATGTAATGGAAATTTTAAATTGTTAAACTGTTATTATTAAAAATTAATGAAATTCCGGAACATGTTACATTTTTAATGTTATCATACATTTAAAGAAACCCTTAACAGACGAAATAGGAAGAAATTGTGGAGCTATTAATGGGGAATGAATCTCCTGAAATTTTAATAGTGAATTTGGATCAATCCAGAATTTGACTGGAATAATTAGAATAGCAATAGCCAATTTTTAATTTTAATAATAAAGATTATCAAAAGTAAAATAATATACATAGTTATAAAATCTAAATTAGGTCATTATTTATGTATTATTGGATATTATAGAAATTATTATGGTATAATGAGTATGGTATTGCAAAATAATCTTCGTGAAATTAGGGCTTATTTATCGAAATTATTTTAACCCCAATGATGTTATAAGTGAGAGTTATATTAAAATGAATTGGAATGTTTTATATAAATAATGAGTGATAGGAGATATACACGAAGAATAATCCGAGAAGAAAATTTAAATCCTGACGACGTTTTATATACTCCCGAATCAATTCCTCAAAGGGGTAGAAGTTTAGCTCGTTCTCCAGTTAGGGAAAAAATTGAAAACCCAATAGAATCAAAAGCTGATAATATTCCTGAAAATTTACCACCCGCTCAATTATTTGAAGAACCAAAAGTTGGCATTATACCTGAAGATCTACCACCCGTTCAATTATTTCAAGAACAAGAGCAGGCTCAAATATTACAACCACAAGTACAACAACAAGTAAATATGGCTAATCAATTCAGCATTAAATTAAGTGACGCGATAAATCTAATTCCTTTTTTTAACGGAAGCACCGATGCACACTTATTCGATAATTTTGCTGCTGGATGTAGGGATGCGAAATCATTGTTACCAGATGATGCTGAAGCAGCATTAGTTCGATCATTGCGAACAAGGTTGAGTGGTGATGCATTAAGGGTTTTCACAAATAGGGACGGTAACACCATCGAAGATATATTAAACTCCATGCGAAGGGCTTATAAGCCAACAGAGGCATCGAGCATATTAATTAGAAAACTTGGAGCCTTGCACCAAGAAACTAATGAAACTGCTCGTCAATATTTCTATCGAGCTCAAGATCTGGGAAGAGCTATGCTTGAAGAAAAGAAAGCTAGAAATAATAATGTTGATCTCACGGAGGCTCAAAGGGCAGAAATTGACGACCAAATTAAAAGAATTTTTGTTTCTGGATTAAAAAGGGAGATATACAGAGAAATGGGTAATGTGAATACTCTCCAAAATGCAGGTCAAAGAGCTATAGATATCGAGACAGATTTTCTCACCTTAGACTTGATACACGGTGTACAGAAATTGGACTTAACCAACTGTGTGATATGTGAGAAAACAGACCACAAACCAAAAGATTGCCCATTATTACAGATTACAAAAGATAGAAAATCGGTAATTATTTGTCAGTTATGTGGCAAACAGGGTCATGAAGCGAAAATTTGTAGAACCCTTGGAAGAGAAACTTCTGGATATCATCAATATCACCAAGGAGGACATGTAAGCCATAATTTCAGAAATGATAAATATTGCCAAAATTGTCGGAGGACTGGACACACAATGAGAGAATGTCGAGCCCCAAATAGGGTAAATGTAGTGATGGAAAACGATGCACCGAAATGTCAAATCTGTAATGAATTTGGCCACATTGGAAAATACTGTCCTCAATTCGAAAGGTTGATGCAACAAACAAATGACAAGAACACTGTCCCTACGCAAAATTGGCGCGAAGAATCGAAAGGTTGGCAAAATAATCGTGAGAGTCGGCAACAACCTGGACAAAATACTTCTAATAATTACAATACTGTAATATGCAGATACTGTAAAAATATAGGACATTCCATTAATGAATGTAGAAAGAGGGAATATAATAATTCTAGAAGTCAGGGAAACTGGAGGAACCTCCCCAGAAATCAAGGGGAGGAAAAACCCATTCTTACAGTTCAGATGGAAATGGAGGACCCCTCATTATTGAAAGACCAATAAAGTTCAATAGTGCCTCCAATGCACCTACTATACGGGTGAAACTAGATCAGAGTATCGATTTATTATTAGATACGGGAGCAGCGCCGAATTTGATTAAACTAAAATACGTAAGTCCCAATGTGAATATTGACGAAAGTGAAATACTGAAACTAAGCGGCATTACTAATCAAGGCATATATACATTGGGTAAAATAAAGGTAAAATTTATGGGATATGAAACCTATTTTCATGTGGTCCCAAATGACTTTGTATTAATACAAGGAGGATTACTAGGTTCTGAATTCTTTAACCTTAATAATGCCAAAATTGATTACGAGGGAAAGTGTCTAATTATAAATGATAAAAAATTGCCTTTCCATAATCCTGAAATGATCGAGATTCAAGCTAGGGAACGGAAAATAGTGCGTATAGAGATAGAAAAAACAGATCTTTCACAAGGATATGTACCTTTATATAGATTCGATAAAAATACATTCTTGGGAGAAGCGGTTGTAAATAATCACGATGGGTATGCGTATCTGCCTTTGTATAATCTATGCGACAAAGAGGTTTGTGTAAAATTACCAAAGTTACGGTTAGAAGGAATAGAGTTGATACATGCTGAGAATCCTACACCGATCTTAACACCTAGCAAAGATAATACATCCCAGACATTATCGGTGACCAAATCAGAGAAAATTTCATCAAACAAAAGGATGGCTGGTAGAAGAAAACGAATTGAGAAAAAGTGCTACTCTATATTAGAAAATGATCGATATGGGAAAATTTTGAGTTTGATAAATTTAGATCATTTGAATTATGAAGAGAAACGAGAAGCAGAATATTTGATTCAACAAAGTGAATCACAATTTCACCTACATGGAGAAAAACTTTCTGCTACAAATGAAACCTTCCACGAAATTAATACTACTGATGATCAACCGATTAACGTAAGACAATATCGCTTTCCTCCCATATTGAAAAATGAGATGCAACGTCAAGTGAAAGAACTCTATGATAATGAAATCATAAAAGTTTCGAAATCCCCATATAACACTCCAGTATGGATTGTTCCTAAAAAGGCTGATTCTGAAGGGAATAAACGCTGGAGGTTAGTTCTAGATTTCCGAAAATTAAATGAGAAAACTATAGGTGACTCCTACCCTATTCCAAACATAAGAGACATATTTGACAAATTGGGAGGAGCTAAATACTTTAGCGTCTTTGATCTAGCTTCAGGTTTCCATCAAATCAAGATGGATCCTAAAGACAGCCATAAAACAGCATTTTCTACTCCTCATGGTCATTATGAATTCCAAAGAATGCCATTTGGATTGAAAAATGCGCCATCCACTTTCCAAAGATTAATGGATGTGGTGTTATCTGGATTACAAGACACAGAATTATTTGTGTATATGGACGATATAGTCATATATGCTAAAAATATGGCTGAACATCGTGAAAAATATATGACAATGATAAAACGTTTGGAAAAAGCAAATCTAAAACTTCAACCTGATAAATGCTCATTTCTGCGGCGAGAAGTTTTATATTTGGGCCATGTAATTTCTGAAAATGGAATTACACCAAATCCTGAAAAATTAGAATCTATAAAAAATTTTCCTGTACCCAGAAAGGTTGTACAAGTACAAGAATTTTTAGGTCTAGCAGGATATTATAGAAATTTTATACATAAATATTCAAATATAACTAAACCACTAACTAAGTTACTTGAAAAAAATACGGAATATGTCTGGGGCGAAGATCAACAGAAATCTTTTGAGACACTAAAACAAAAATTATGTGAAGCTCCTGTATTGCAATATCCTGATTTTAATAACCCTTTCATCTTAACTACAGATGCTTCAGCAATAGCAATTGGCGGAATTCTAAGCCAAGGCAAAATTGGCAAAGACCGACCAATTGCATACATTTCTCGATCATTAAATTCAGCCGAAAGGAATTATAGTACTTATGAAAAAGAAGCGTTAGCTATTCTTTATTGCGTCCATCAATTTAGACCATATCTTTATGGTAGAAAATTCACTGTGGTTACCGATCACAAGCCCTTATGCTGGATGCGTACTCGTAAAGACCCAACTTCTAGATTGACACGGTGGAGATTAAAATTGGAGGAATACGATTTTGATATCGAATATAAAGCAGGCAAGAAAAACGTGAATGCAGACGCTCTTTCTCGAAACCCGGTTGATCGAGATCTCCTGAATGTAGACGAAGAAAGGTTAGAATCAAATGAAATATATGTGATACAAGAAGGCCAACGACCTACTCGAACACGAAAATTAACTTCTATCGGCAAACAATATCGAGATGAATTAGAAAAACGAAGAAATAAGATAAAAAAGGACAAACAGTTTACTGATAGTCAAATTAATATCGACTCATCTCAAGATTCAAATCAAGAACTTTTGAATGATAATGATTATGAAAAATCTCAGAAACAAGGAAAACAAAATCCTAATTCCAAATTCAATTCTACATCCAATTCGAATTCTAATTCCAAATCTAATTCTACATCCAATTCCAATTCCAATTCTAAATCCAATTCCAATTCCAATTCTAAATCCAATTCCAATTCCAATTCCAAATCCTATTCCAAGTCTAGAGAAGGAGAGAAAGAAAATGAAGATAAAAATGAGAATGAAAGAAATGAAATGGAAAATGAAAATAAAAATAATAATGAAATTATAAACGAAAACCAAAATATGAGTAATGATGAAATACATAAAAGAAGCGAAAGAGATCATAATCAGTATCATCAAGTTCAAGAATTAAGCTCCGATCAGGAAAATGAAGATGAAATATCACACATAATTAGAATATCAAAAAATATAGACGAAACGAGGGATCCTTTATATTTTCAGAAGGACAACAAAATATATTTCTTAGATACAACAGGGAAACCTATAGATGAACAAAGCGAGAAATGTTATAAAAAGAAAAATATTTCTAAATATGGGAAAATGTCTCTCGGAGAATTAAGTTATATAAAGAAAGGGTTAAAATATTATTGTGGAATTTGTGTTTATGATCATTCATCAATTTCAACGAGAGATGAAACTTTAGAAATTCTGAAAAAGGTTTTCAAAACTATTGAGAAATTCACTCGAGATTATGACTTAACAACCATTTCTATACCAAGAATTGACAATCTAAACGAAATATCTTGGGAAACTATATTACAAATCATACAAGAACGTTTTGCAAAATCAAATTGTAAGATAACTATTTGTAGGAATATAGTTATGTGTCCACCATTAGCTGAAAGGCATGATATAATCGAAGAATATCATAACAGTGCGATAGGAGGACATAAAGGAATTACAAAAACATACCATAGAATTCGTCAAAATTATTTCTGGGAAAACATGAAAAATGACATTGAAACCTACATACATCAATGTCTATCATGTAATTTAAAGAAATTAGTTAGAAACAAAACCCGACAGCCAATGGCTATTACAGATACTCCCGGATATGCATTTGAAAAAATTGCAATGGACATCGTAGGGCCTCTTCCAATGTCCAACGATGGAAACAAGTATATATTAACAATACAGGATTTACTTACTAAATATTGTGTAGCAACAGCAATTCCTGATGCTACCACAACCACCATTGCAAAAGTATTTATAAACAATTTTATATCTATATACGGGAGTCCGAAAGCCGTCCTTACTGACCAAGGAAGAAATTTTATAAGTAAACTAATGAATCAGATAGCTAAAATTTTAAAAATAAAACAATATCAAACTACTGCATTCCATCCCCAAACGAATGGATCTTTAGAAAGATCACACCATGTATTAGTGGAATATCTGAAATCTTATATTAAAAATGATTCAGATTGGAGTAAATATTTAAACTTATGTATGTTTAGCTATAACACTAGTGTTCATGAAGCTACCAAACGAACTCCGTTTGAACTTGTTTTTGGTAGAGTAGCAACACTACCCTCAAATATGCCGCAAGCCAAATTTGAACAATTAGACACATATGATGATTACTTGATGAGACTAATGTCCCGATTACATCTTTTACAAAATACAGCTAGACAGAATTTATTACAAGCAAAAGAAAAATCAAAACGTTATTACGATAGAAGAATAAATCCTCAGAATTTTTCTATAGGAAACTTTGTATTTTTAAGGGTAGGTTTTAAGCAAGGAAAATTCGGTGACCATTACTCTGGTCCATATAAAATAATTGATATTTTAGATCAAAAAAGGATTAAGATATTAATAAAAAATAAGACTAAAATTGTATCAGCAGATAGGTTGAGACACTCAGATATAATTATAAATGAAGATTCAGATAATTAAATTGTAGTTCTAATGATAATTTTATTTTCAGGAAACATTATGATCTTAATAATATTCCTTAATCTCCTTAAGCTAACCTTTTCCTTAGTAGGTTATGATTGTGCGCATGGAAATACTAATATTACCGCTATATCTTTGAAAAATGTGGGTAATTGCGAATTACCTAATATGGAAATTAGGACAGAAACAGTTAATGTCCAGTTACTACAACGATCTAATGTAAAAACAGTACATGTATACCAATGCAAAATAGAAATTTTTCGTCAGGTATTTTATTGTGGACATAATTCACACGTAAGTGCTGTTGCTAGTGGTATAGCGCAATACATGAAAGAAATAGATAGACATCAATGTGAGAGAATACATGAAACAGGTCGATTTGAATTTGGGAGTTCAACAATGGATGGTTGGAGAAGGAACAGTTCAGAAATAAGAAGTATCACCATAGCAGGAACTATAAAAGTTGATGGTAGTTGCGATGGGGTCCCTTATTCAGATCACTTTGGAACCTACGACAGTCATGTAGTAGTTCAAGGAACGATAAAAGTGACCTTGCAAGATTATTACGCAGCTACTAATCTAGACAATAATAGGATACATTTGCGAAATGGTATCGTATGCGAATTCAATAAAGGCGAATGCTCCGATTTCGAAGGAGGTCAAATATTTTGGGATAGACTCCCGCAAGATCCTTGCGACTTTAACAGATATGATGTATTATATGAAGGTCCTGCATTTAAAGGGAAATTAACAACATCATCTACAACGGAATATATATATACTGTTCAAACTAACGATATAACTTTCGCAGTTGCAACAGAAAAGGTTCATATGAAATGTGGGTATAAATTAATTCAGACTGAGCATCCGAAACTCTTCATATTAGAAGGGAATAAAGGAAGTTATTTTTCTTCTATAAAGATTATTAATACTCACGAAATGGATATGTTCACTTATGTTAACTCTAAATTTGTTTATATAGAGAAACATATACGTCATCAGATGAACGAACTATATAGGGATGTTGTATTACAAAGATGTATATTGGAACAGAAGGTTTTGAGAAATTCCTTGAGTTTGGCTACCTTACAACCCGACCAATTCGCGTATGATTTCATGAAGGGACCTGGTTATATGGCTGTTGTAATGGGAGAAATTGTATACATAATCAAATGTATTCCTGTTACAGTTAAATTACACAGAACTGATGATTGTTATCAAGAATTGCCAGTTCTTAAAGATAATGAATCTTATTTCCTTACTGCCAGAACTAGAATTCTGAAGAAAAATGGAATTCAGATTAACTGTAATCCAATATTACCACCCATGTATGAACTAGATGGCGTTTGGTATAAATTCCTTCCAACAGCAACGGAAACTAAAAGCCCACATCAAATGCAACCAAATAGTCAACCTCTTTGGGAATATAAATCCGTGGGAAATTTGGCAAGCAGTGGTATTTATTCACAAAAGGACTTGGATAAATTGCGAGAAGATGTGATGTTTCCTGCAAATCGACCAGCAATTTTGAATGTTTTAGCGCGAAAAGTTACTGGAAAAAAGGCGAATACGGATTCAATTTCATTATTCGGCCTGTTAGATATGGATAAAGTAGAAAAACTGATCACTAGCAAATGGGAAAAGTTTCTGAGAGGATACGAAACTTACGGAATGTATAGCGCAGGTATTTTTATGACAATCTTTATATACCATTTATTAAAAACAATCATAACTACTATCCTGAATATGTTTTCACTTCATTCCACCTTCGGTTGCTCTCCCCGAATTCTGGGAGCATGTTGCACTGGAATTATGAACTTCATGTTTTATCGACGATATGAGAAACATTTTAAACGTTCAGATGAAGAAAATCAAATAATGGTTGTCAAGGGTAAAGAATTACTTCCCTTAACTAACCTAGAAAATGTCCCACAAGAACAAGAACAGGCATCCGAGCCACAAGTTGATAATTCATCTAAGAATTACATAAATATAGCGTAGTATTAAATAAATATATATAATATAAATTTAGTAGTAAACTAATTATAAAAATATTCCATTTTAGAATCGAGTTCCATTAATTAAGGCATTTAGCAGTATTATGAGATAAACAAGAAGTTCCATATTTCTTTTTAAACAACAATTTACATTTTTTATTGTTTTTGTTTGAAGGTTGTTATTTCTGTACATATGCCAGTTCTGACGATATACCATTACTTCCTGATATACATTACATGTCTAAATTATATACAGAAAGAGACATCATGAAACTTTCCTTCTGTAACAAACAATAGATGGAATTTGAAAAAACAAGAAGAATGTCCCATGTGCTAAAACTCCCAAGTTCCTACCCTACTCCCACTCCAATGAAACCTTTAGTTTTATCCTAAGCTACAGATCTAGAACAACTACAACTGGAACATGATAACTGAAGCTATCGCTGGGAGAAGGTTGATGGCATCTTTCCTGACATGGAACTCGTTGTAAACTTAACGAGATGGTTTAGGTCCAAACCAGAAGACATATAGTTGGAAAATAGTATCAAATAAATATTACTACAATTACTAATAAGATAGACTTTATAAAATATATTCACATATATTTAAAATAACTTTAAGGGCAACATAAACCCTCTCTAATCATGCCACGGTTCGGGTAGCATAATGATAGTAGCATAATGATAGTAGCATAATGATGATTTACAATTATCGAATTTTAAACTGAACATTAAGAAATACTAGATAATAAAAAAAAAAAAAAAAAGAATTGACATTAGATGAGTATCACTAATGAACTAAGGAACTCAAAAATAATATAGTAATTTCTATGTAATAGGTCGGACAATTTGAGGGAACATTCAATCCATCAAGGAGAAGGGATGCAGAATCAACACTACCATGTGAAAGCAGCGTGTCCAAATACATGTCCTCTTATACTCATTAAAGAATTCTTAAAGGGAGCCGTTCAACCAAATCCGTATAAAATTAAAATTATGATTTCTATGATGATATTAGATCACTCTGATTTAATTAGTTCCCAAGTTCTGGAAATTATACCTGATTAAAATAAAACA
>JABFPP010000206.1:0-10832 GCA_022817365.1 Mallateleia sp. ZL-2020
AGGAAATGGTTACAGTACCGTCCCAGTTGGTTTAGGATGGTGGAACACTCAAAGACTAAGCGCGAACTCATTCTCACACCAGAAAGTGCAGATAGAGCCGCTTTACTGTCGGTGCAGATATACACATCCAAACACCTGCCCCGATTAACCAAGCCCTCCGATAACATAGAAGTACACACGTGATTCGCAGTCACCTCCGTTTGGAAGATGGTAATGTAGCCATTAAGATCATAGACTCTATTTATACCGCCTCTCGGTAGTAGATGCCAATGCCCACTTTCCCATCCTTCATGGATGCGTCAGTATACCAAATTTCTCCGTTCCAAGGTACGGCCAACATCCGGTCTCCCTGGGAATTCCGTCCGGCTGCCATTTTTGTCGCGTAATTCTTGGTGAAGGAGAGGTTAAGCGAGAAGTCCGATTTACCGAGTACCTCCAGGTTTTTCACGGATCTCAGAGCCCTCGCATGTTCTGCAACTCCACATATCATTGGAGTTGGGGCCATTGCCAGAATCGCACCCTTGATCATAAGATCGAACGGAGCAATCCCTGTCAGCGCTCCCATGGCCATAGTAGGCGTAGTTCTCATCGCACCTGAAATGGTTCTAAGAATCCCGCTACGAAGTTTTTCCATCTTCGGAATGTTACTTTCTTTCGTGATAGACTTCCACCACACCATTGCTCCATACTTGAGCCTGGGGAGGAGTATCGCTCTCAGTAACCATATCAAAACCTTAGGGATGAAGCCCCAGATGTTCCCAACCGCACGTCTGCACAACCGTAGCGATGACAAGAATTTGTCACACGCTCTCTTCAATTGACCAATCCAACATAGTTTACTATCCATAATCACTCCCAGATATTTGACCTCCTTAGCTTGAACCAGACCAAACATACGTAGGGTTCTCATGTTTTCCACTTTATATCTCGTAGTGAAGACAATGGATTCCGTTTTAGTGGCGTTAACCGACAAGTTGGTCTTATTGCACCAATTCTTAATCATGTTAATTGCCACTTGCATCCTATCTCTGAGGGGGCCCAGAAAGGGTCCCCTGACCAGAATCATAAGATCGTCCGCATACCCAATTACTGAAAACTTGAGATTTCTCAGTTTTCTCAGCAAACCATCCACAACCATGACCCATAGCAGTGGAGAAAGTACGCCGCCTTGTGGGCACCCTCTATTAACTTTCATAGTGATCCTGGTTAAAGCTTTTACAGCATGGAGTCTTCGCTCGCTTAGCATACTTCTAATCTAGCGACTACATGCCGGATGCATGCCCCTAGTTATAGCTTCCCTCCATATAAGATCCGTGCTAGTGTGGTTAAAGGCTCCCTCTATGTCTAGAAGCAGTCTCACCACGTACCCTTCTTGCTCAATCTGATCCTCGATCAGTGACACCACCTGGTGTAACGCTGAGTCAGTGGAGCGGCCTTTAATGTACACATGTTGATCTATGGAGAGAGGGTTATGCCGTTCCATACGTTCGACTATATATCTCTGGACAAATCTCTCCAAGGTCTTCAAAAGAAAGGACGTCAAACTAATAGGTCTGAAGTCCTTGGCCGTAAAGTAGCTAGGTCTGCCCGGCTTTGGTATGAAGATGACTTCCGCCAACTTCCAGCAAACGGGCACATCTCCTAGCGCGATGCTGGCCAGGGGACTTGTATGGGTTCAAACATCCCAGATCTCATTTGAGTCTCACTTCATCCTCAATCGTTCTAGCAAAGCACCAGTATTTCTCATTGTCTGTTGCATATGCATCCCGTTTCTCAGTCCTGACCCTTTTCCCATCCGGGAAATTAGCCTTAATGAGGTGAGTCAATGTCTCCTCTTCACTCACTGTGAAGGAGCCATCCGGTAGTTGCATGGCTCCAATCCATGCCCTAGGATTAGAGCTACAACTTATAGCTACAACCCGTCACTTAAAACGGTTGGATAAAACATTTATGCAGCTCTCGTCAAAGTAAATAAGGACAGGGACAAGGAACGTGGAGGACCCTGTTGGTGGGAATACCCGATCCCAGATGACGGCATTTGGGGCCCTGCAGTGAGGCCGTACTTGGAAAGGTCCACTTCAAAAGTAGACCATAAAGACATGGACTAACCCCCCCCCCCCTCAAGCCGAACAAGACATAGAATACAATTCTTGTGGCTATGGAGGATAGCTAGGTGACGCCTTTGTGGCGAGTACCAAGCTTCATATAGCCCAAATCAAGTTGCATAGAAGTAAAGACGCTGCAGCCATGTTGACCAGGAATATGGCTAAGGTTCACACAAAGACAAGCAACTGAGCTACATTTTCACGTGTGAAATGGGCACGATGAACAAAATTTTAAACGCTTTTAATCAAAAAATAGCTAGGCTATAGTATAAAGAAACGTGTACTTCAGGTAACACATCAACCAATAAACGTATCTTAATTAAATTACATTTAAAATTATCGAATTTTAACTGTCAATGTACGACAAATCGATTGTTTTTCTATTTGCATATTACCTATATCGACACTGATCTGTAATACCCAAGTCAACCGTCTGCTAGTAAAATTTTCCGATAATTCAAATGCTCGTGCAACAGCAACGAACCGTCAGGAGGCGTTATCCCGCCTTCGCGCGCAAGCGGTCTGACTCGTGAGGCCAGCAAATACGTTCATCTAGCATTAGTCGAAATTGAATCCTTCATTGAATCATTCATAATCCTTGCGATACTCACTACCAATAGACTGTGCTTTAAGTTGACATTATTGGCAATACAACATTCAGGTATAGCCAATTCCGATTCCATTTTTTATGCAGGAACAACTCCTCTTTTTACCGCCTCGAAAGGATTCACTCGCTCATGACGGTTTTCTCCTTCCAAACTTCTAACCAAAATATCTCAGTGGTGGAGACGCTCTGCCTAGTTACGGTGCTTACGGCTGTTCAGATTCTGAAGACGATAATTTGTCAGCAAATACTGATGAAAATTTTTATGAAGACTTAGATTTAGATGCGCCTCTTTACGATGGAGCTCATATTACATTGGCTCAAAGTATTATTATGATTTCAACACTTGTGATTCGCCATAAGTTATCATGTTCCTGTTTAGCAGACATCTAATGGAACTAATCAATATTCATTGCCCGATACCCAACAAATGCAAAACGACATTATACAAATTCAGGAAAGTAATAAAAAAATGTGTATTACTTTGTATGACTTTATATAAACTCATTAATGTAAAACATAATTTCTCAATTTGTTTCTTCATAAGGATAAAACATGGTTCAATATTTGCTGTGGCACCAACAAAAATTCTTAGTGTCGAATAAAAATGATCTTATTAAAACATATTTAATCGTTCATTATTTAAGTCACTGAATTATGCAGTAATTTGCCATTAAGCTAGTCCATAATAAATGAATAGTTGTAAAGTAGTCGTTTACTATTGTAATGATAAATAAACCCGGCTGAAAAGCGGTATTGGAACTTACTGAAAAGTGGTACTTGAAACCGGCTGAAAAAAGGTACTTGAACCCGAGATAATTCTCTCGGAACAACCATTGTAGAAATAGTTTCAATTTTCAGAGTTTTTCAGAACTTTTAAAAGTTTTTAATAAATTTTCAGAGTTCTTGAGAATTTTTCAGATTTTTTCAGAATTTCTGCAAGTTTTTCACAGATTTTCAGAGATTTATTTCTAGTGAGGAATCATCCTCATGATGAGAGGCGAGGGGACTCATTGGAAACAAGCACCCCGATGAAAGCTATGTGAAAAGAGATTCACGTAACTACTTTAAAAGCGATTTGCAGAAAAATATAATGGTAACAGGGAGGTGGTTTTAGTGGGTAGAAATCCCACACGCTGAAGAGCACGGGCTTCTCAGTGTCTTTTGAAGATTTCCACCTGCCCTCGTAAAAAAAAAAAAAAAAAATTGTTATTAGAAATTATATATTCAATCGTACAATTATCAAACACGTAATCATTCAATCGTTGCATCAATCAGTCATAATTTTTTTTATTAACCCTTTGTTGACGCTCACAAATGAAATGATAGTTATTTAATGGTTCTGATTACGAATTTGATATCCAAATTTAAAATTGCAAAATGGCGGATCAAACATTTAAAATATTTTAGTAATTTTCTAACAAATTATTTTACTTGTTGTATTAGATATTTATTACCTTCCGTTGAAACAACAAAACGTTGAAAAACTGTGCAAAATGTAAATATATAAGACTCAATGCAAGTGTCATTCCACAATGATGCCCTGCAACAAAGGGTTAATATAATCGTTCAACTACATAAATGTCAAGTCATTCCATCAATTAGTAATTTATTATATTAATCATAAATTTATTTAATAATTTAATCGTTTTATCATAAGACATTCAATGGTTGCTATACACTTGTTAAATTACCTGTGCAACGATTTATTAAATAATTCAATCTTACTGTCTTTCAGTGATCCAATAATGAAGTCATCCAGCGACTTAGCTCCATCCACAAGAGTGCATTGTACTTCCGAATTAAGAAATTACAAAAGCAAAACGAAATAACACCAGTTAAAAAGAGGACGCGAGGTCAATGAATAACGTGAAGATATTCGCTTAAAATGAACTGTGTGAATCAAAAACAATGTACACAACTAAGATTGTGCAGATATTAATTATATTTGACATGTAAATTGTAATTTTTTCAAAATGTATTTATAGTATAAAATATTACTGGCCTTAATAAAAAATATTAATTTGCATTATCTAAAATACAAAGTTGAAACTTATTTTAACGACATTTTATAGTAAATACAATCAAAAATATAATTCAACTACAATAATGTAGGGTAATTTCCTTCTAGAAAAAGATTTCAAAATAATAATGTTTATTCGAAAATTGAGGAAGTCAAGTTAAAAATACAATCCAGTGGTAAAATTCAACTTAAAAAGGACAGAAAATTCTTTCTAATCTTTTGGACAAAATAGACTTAGAGTTACTGTAAATACTACAAAAAGTAAATATATCTACCAAACACTTTTATATCAATATAAGTGTTTCGACTTTGTTTTCACACACATTTTCATTTTTTACCTATATTTCGACGTGGTTATCATTGTTAGTTTAAATAGTGTTATCATCAATTTTAATAATTTCAATTTCATGAAAAAAAATAAATAAAATCGGTAATTTAAATATTGTAACGAAGTCAGCGTTGTATATGTAATTGTCAACTGTTATATTATACAAAAAGCTTTTACAGAGTCAACCGTAAGAAGAGACACTTGTTGACAATTTTGTTAACAACAAGACGGTTGGATAACTTACGATTTAAATGATGTTTATAAAATAACATCTTTAGTAGCAGACTCCTGTTTCAGCTAACCAATAGCTTCGAAAACAGCAGAGTTTGCGTATCGTTCGTACTTGTAAAAGAAATGTCTGTATATGTAAAATGTCCTCGTGACAGATCTAATTCGAACGATGTAAGTGAGCAGCAGTATGCTGTAAGTCGAAAGTAGCTCAAAACTGCTCAAAACCGCTGTAAGACATGCCACGCTGTTCATTTGCTTAGATAATATATAGACATTTTTTTGAATAACAGTTTACTTTCATGTATACAGCATTGAACATCTTTACACAATATGACGAAAAATATAAAATTAACTCTTCAGACTCTACTTTGTGGAAGAGTTCTGCAGCTAAGAAATCTTCCATACATTTCTTAGTCACAATATCTTACGGAGATGTATCGGAGATCTCTGCGTCATTTACCTGTGTTGTGTTTGAGATATCTCCCATGTATGACTAGAATGACTGAAGGATTAATATCGGCGAGCTCAACGATATGTCAAGTTGCATTATTTTAGAGCTCTCCACCGAATCTCTTGCCTAACTTAAGGAGATATATCGTACATCTCTGCTACAATTGTAGGATCTCTCGAGGATAATTTAAGGAGATGTACAAGCTATCTCTTAGACATGTCGCGGTGTGTTCCTTACAATTCTCACGGAAATCTTTTGCTCACATTCATTAGGTGTATTAAAGATATATTGTGTATTACTAATCGTCTTCAGAGATCTCGACAACATATTAAGGTTCATATATTTGAGATCTCCGCGTCATTTAAAAGTGTTATAATTGAGATACCTCCCACAGATGACTAGAATGTCTGAAGGATTAATACCGGCGATCTCTACGATATGTCGAGGTACATTATTTTAAAGCTCACCAGGGAATCTCTTGCCCAACTTAAGGAGATATATTGTAGATCTCTGCTATAGTTGCAGGTATATTCAGAGACCTCTCAGACGTATCTGCGGCGTCTAAAGTGTATGTACTCGAAATCGCTGCGACATTTCCCGGTTGTCTAGTTGGGAGATGTACTCCAGTTCTCTAGGATAATTTAAGGAGATGTACAAGCTATCTCTGAGTAATTTGTCGCGGTGTGTTTCTTAGAATTCTCCCGGAAATCTCTGGCACACATTCATTAGGTGTATTAAAGATCTATTTTGTATTAGTAATCGTATTCAGAGATCTCGGCAACATATTAAGGTTCATATATCGGAGATCTCCACGTCATTTAAAAGTATTATAATTGAGATACCTCCCACAGATGACTAGAATGTCTGAAGGATTAATACCGGCGATCTCTACGATATGTCGAGGTACATTATTTTAGAGTTTACCAGGGAATCTCTTACCCAACTCTACGATATGTCGAGGTGCATTGTTTTAGAGTTTACCAGGGAATCTCTTGCCCAACTTAAGGAGATATATCGTAGATCTCTGCTATAGTTGCAGGTATATTCAGAAACCTCTCAGACGTATCTGCGGCGTCTAAAGGGTATGTATCGGCAATCGCTGCGACATTTCCCGGTTGTCTACTTGGGAGATATACCCCAGCTCTCTAGAATAATTTAAGGAGATGTATCAGCTATCTATGCGATAATTCACAGCGTTAAATTTAAAGATATCTCACAGTTGTCTACGACGTCTATAATTAATGTTTTTGATGTCACCATTCATATCTCTGTAAAATATTATTTTTGAGTTAAACATATTTCCGAGTGGAGTTTCCATAGTTTATGGGGATTTCTGAGATACCTCAGGGAGTCCCAATAGGGAGATCGCCGTTAAGGCACTTCCCAGACATAGATTTGATACTTACCAGAAATCTCTGGGAATTTTCCCAGAGATTTCTTACATATTTCTCCGATATTTCTATTTTTTTCTCGGGTATGTATACAATTTCATTATATTTTATTTTTATATTATCGTTTCCACACCACTTTGCAGTAGATAATTCGGTGCGTTTTTTTTAATGTGGTATCCCCTGTAGGCCTAATCCACATAAATGATTTATAACCAGTTTTAATGAAAGTTGATCTATCACTAATGCAGACGATTCAAAACTTCATACTTGAATATCTATCGCTAATTGCAGATGTTGTACACTAATGCAGCCTCAACATCGCAAATAGCAGACTATTTTTCATGAAAGTTGATCTATCGCTAAATTGATAATGTTGTATTTCATTCGATTTAATTAACATTAAAAATTTGCAGACGATTCAAAACTTCATATTTGTATATCTGTCGCTAATCGCAGATGTTATACTAAAACAGCATCTACATCGCAAAAAGCAGACGTATTTTTATTTTTCATGAAAGTTGATCTATCGCTAAATTGATAATGTTATATTTCGTTTGATAATATTAACATAGCAATTTGCAGACGATTCAAAACTTCATGTTTGTATGCTAATTACAGATGTTGTTCACAAATAAAGCATCAACATCGCAAAAAGCAAACGTATTACTAATTTTTATGAAAGTTGATCCATCGCTAAATCAATAATGTTACACTTTATTCGTTAGTATTAACATTACTCTTTGCAGACGATTCAAAACTTGTCAGTTTTGTTTATCTATTGCTAATTGCAAATGTTGTATTATGTAACAACAACATCGCAGAAAGCAGACGTTTTACTGGTTGTCATAATGAAAATATAACAATGTGTAGACTATTTACAACGTATTCGTGTGAAATGTGAACTGCTACGTATAACGTACCAGTTCACATTTCATATATCTCAACATTTATTATTTACTCAATTGTCTCGTTTACTTTCATCCATGGTCGTACAATATTACAACATAACAAACATACGTATTTGACGTTGGGATCATGTAAATTTTTACCTTTGTAATCTGTGTCAACACATCTTACATGGATCCAACGTCTGCAAATGCATCACATAACCCCTTCATATGTGGGTCCGTTCTACTTGTCAATTTCGCATTTCAAATATACATTGAACATGGATGGACAACGTAGAAGTAATTGGCACGGAACATCAGCGCGAAAATCAGTAATGTTGAAATTAGGATCAAATAATGGTAAGTTCTTTGCAATGCGATTCATGTAATACATTACCCACAGTGCACAATTGTACCCATCAGTTTGTTTATTGTACGTAATGTTGCACGGAACTGCTTTCCACTGTATTGTGCATAAATTATTGGGTACAACTTTTTTGCACTGTTTTAAATATTTTCTAAAATTTTTCATATATTGCTTCGTCATTGGAGAATTCGGATTTAATGAATCAGTGTGCATAATAGTTTTTTTGCGTGAAATGACTTGATCCATATATGAGCATCAGAATTTTTCCTCTCAATGGCTGCGTTATATTGTACATGTTCCACTTTCGGGGTTTCTTTTCGACTTTACCGAATATATTATACGTTTCTTGTGCTGGGATATACACAACGTTATGCCATTCTGTACTGCCTAAACAGCTGTATGCAAAGGCGTCTATAACTTCGAGAGGAAGGTATGATTTTTCAAACAATTTTTTATACGTGTGCGTAAATATGCTTACTTTTTTATGACTTCCAATTGGATTATTCTCCAATGGTGGATAATAGCAAACGATATATTCTTGTTCTTTACCCAATCTTTGAGCGTAATATTCTGGATCGTCGAACAATCCATTTGACATTTGTTGTTCATGCCTCGAATTTTCACTCATATTTAACATGTACTGTTTTGCCTCATCATATGGAACTCTCGTTGCTGTTTCACCAGTTTTTAGCATGATGTTTTCAGTAGTCAGTTTCATTTTTTTCTGAGAAAGTACATCATTTAAAACATTAATTTCTGTCTCATCAGAAATTTTTCGGTTCTTCCCGCTTCTTGCAGAAGAGTTGTCATCTAAATTACTTTCTTTAACATCAACATTTATTACTTTCTTTAACTTTACGGAACCTCCGTGATCATTGTACTAGAAAAAGGGGGATGAAAAGCTTCCATTGTTTCGACTGACATTACAGACGATACATTAGATTCTCTTTCATCCTTCTTCCTCTTAACTTTCAAAATCGTTTGACATTCCATATAATTAGGTGCTTTAATTTTCCTTTTTCGTTGCCATTTGGCTACTGCGGTGTCATGTTGCCAGTCATTCAATTTCTCTTTTCGACCATTTCCTTTCTTTACCTCTTCAATGATCTCATATGTTCTTACTCTTGCGCATAATCTCTGTATGTAAGGTCTCATTCGTTCAATGAAGTATGCTATAGAATTATATTTTTTCAGTTTGAATTCATCATGCTTCACAATATGGAAATATCCTTCCACTGCAGCATTGCTCAACTTCACTTTATCTGGTTGCTGAAAAAACAAAACAACACCCGTCCATACTGGACTATACGGCATATACTTTATTGTAATGTGGTCTGCCAAATCTGGTGCATAGAATTTGTTCGTTCGTACATCGCAGATAACTTTCCTTTTTATTTGTTCCAATTCTTGAATACATAGTTTGAAAAATGGCGACTGCGCATATAACACTTTCCCGGAATCTTCTTCTTCATCTACTATATCGTTTTTTTCTTATTCAAAGACATCACCGTCTGAAAGTGACGATTTCGAGTTATCAGAAGATATGATTGTTTTAGCATAACTTTGCAGCTGTAGCATAACTTTTTCGCATTCGTCCTTATCTGTTGTGCAGAATATAGTCATAACTATGCAGTAAACTTCAATTAATTGTCTCAACTTAGAGTATCTCATTAATATAGAAGTGAACTCTAATATTATGTTTTAAATGATTTATATTTTGCAAATTTAAATCATTTAAATTATAGATTTATATTTCGGTCAATTGTTCTTGAAACTCGATGCTGGAAATGTGCATTGCAAGACAGTATGCTCAAGAATTCATCGGGCAAAGGATTTGCTCCGGTCAGAAAGTCAAATGTTACTTGCAAATACTCTTTCGTCGTCATTAGGTTCAGTTCTCGTATAACTGTGTTCATTGACGCCCAGCACCAGTCCATGATAATTGTTTTTATATTCCAAATACGACCTATATCTTTTTTACAAAGAACTTGTACCGCATGAACATCGTTGCAATGGACGGTACATTTTGATCTACGGTAATCATTTCTAATATTAGAATTGTTGTTTCATTTCTATTGACAACCAGCGTGTAGTATAACACTTTTCTGTTATCAGTGTCATTTGGGTTTCTCAGAATGCTGCCAGTTGCATCAAAATATGCTATCGTTTCCTTTTCCGCAACGTAGAATTGTTCTTTCGAATACATAATAACGGTAAAAGGATTTACAACATAACGCAGATATGAATTATTTTTTGTAAATCTTCCATCAGTCGCTGATTTATATCAGATATATCTTTCGACATTGTATATTTTGGTTTAACATTGTCTTCCGATTTCGCTTGTTGCAGTACTTTTAACGGATGCAAACCATGAAATTCACCCTGTCTCGCTTCATTCGTATTTAATTTCTATGACAGTTTATCGTAATATTCAATGGGTTGCAT
>JABFPP010000207.1:0-10781 GCA_022817365.1 Mallateleia sp. ZL-2020
TCTAGAAGGAATCATGTGCCCTAAAGAAACGTATTCATTCATGAACTCCTCATATTGTTGGTTAAGTTCAGGAGTGCGTAAAAGACGTTTTTCATTTGCAATAAAACATCTGTTTGCAACTTGATACTGTGACGTTACAATTGTTTAGAGTATCGCCCTCTTCGTCACGCTCTCCAATAAATAACTTAACTAACATAAGATAGTATAACTAATCTCACCTAAAACTAAATTTTGGTCAGGATCGCCTTTCTCAACAAAATATCAAGGTACAGCAATACTGCAATGTACCCTCAATAATTATAGATTATCTACACAATACCCAATGAAAAATCTTTATCTAACTTTAACCGTACTAAATTATTTATTGTTGCGTGTAACGGAATTTTTGGTCCTTTAAAATTCTGCAGAACGGAACTGACTACGGAATGTCCAGGCAAGGATTCTGACTATCTATTTCGGCAAATAATACAACAAAAACCCAAAATATAATATAATTAAATTTAATTAAACAAAATCATACAAAAATATAAATTACAATAAATTATTACTCAAATTAATATACTTTACAAAAGTTAATAAATTAATACACAAAGATTTTGCAAACATAATTATTACAAAAATCGGGGTGGAGTTTACAAATTACAAAGAGAGTGCCCAGAGGCTAATATCAAAGAATACAAATAATAATAATCAAATAATAATCAAAATTCAGAATCATTAAACCTTACATATAATGGAACTTACTGTGACTAAACATAATTGGCCTAGGCAAGAGTAATTCGAGATCGAGATGTTCAATAAAAATCGGTATTCGAAACGAAATCGGCTATTCAACATGATTTTACATATCCACAAGGAGATTAACGAGATATTTGTTACAAAATTTGCAATGTGGCATTTTAAATTTTCAAGTTCGGAATGACTCACAATACTGATGGATTGCGACACTAGACCCTCTGATTTTGGAACTCGTCTCGATAGGAACTCAAACTGCCTCGATGAATCCGGGATGGCGTCACTCACAGTAAGACTCGATGAAAATGGCTGCAGTCCAATTTCAAATAGACTAAGGCCTCCCTACCTAACTCGCTCCCACCACCACCTCCCTCGATTGCATGAGAACTACTCGCTATTGTCACTAGATGTCGCTTACAATTCTTTCCTCTTCAAACGTGATGACTAAACGACGCCGATAATCCTTCGATCTCCGAGATGGGGCACAAATTGTCTTCCAAAAATGTATGGGTACCACCAATTATCCAAGCACAGGTACCATCCTCAAAAATGTGGAAGGGCCAACAAGACACAACGGTAGATCCCACATCTGCCATAACGGCGACCGGAGACGGTATAACACAACATCGGGATTAAATCGTTCCTTTCGAAAAGCAAGAATTCGATCGGAATAATCCGTCGTAGGCATCCGGGAGGAGATGATATCTTCTGATGTTTTCAGTAGTTTTCAGGTCCCAGCAAACTTTCAGTATCAAAATGGACGGGATACCGAATAATGCGGCTTCATGAGGATTTCCAGTTTTCCTCAAAAGGTGGTAGACTTGGACGAGATTTCAGATGAGCGGGAGATTATGGTGGCAAGATTGAGTTTAGCAGAAATGACCGTCTCGAAATGATAATATCCCAAGATGATCCGGGATGATGATTTCTAGTTGATTTAGAAATTTCCTCATTGCGATGATTGTTCCATACCAGACGGCCAAAATCAGTATTACACACTAACCTAAATGTCATTTCCAAACGAAGTACAAATAATATTTACGATGTTTTAATGTACCGCCAACTTCAGAAAACAATTTTCTACATACTACAAAATTTCGCATACAAAATCGTAACATAATTTATCGCAAAACAATATTTCATATTTTAAGTTGAAATCTCTACATACATCATAATACTTCAAAATATAAATTATACAATATAAAACTTTAAATAATTAACCATACTAAAAAGAAATACTTCGCAAATTTATACTAAGGGTTTTCTTGCCAGGCCAACCAGCCATCCGGGATATCTATTTCAAATAAAACAAACTAGATGTTGTTCAGTTTTTTTTTTGAACGAGCCCAAAAAGGCAGCGTCACAATCCATACCCCAGAAGAGGTGCGGGGTTCACCATAGCACCCATTAGTTAGAGGGTGATCTAAACAAAAGAAAATCTCATTACGAACAAACAAACAGAATTATCATTCCAAACCAAGAAAATCTGCCACAGCTAATAATACCATTTCAACCTCAATTTTAGTTACTCTTGCCAAAAAAAAATACTACACGTATCTAAATACTACCTCAAAATACTCAAAAAATAAAAATACCAAAATTATACCTCATGTTAATAATTTCAAAAACCAAAAGGGAACAGACGTTAAATATTCAATTATATTGTGTGTTTGATTGCCAAATTAAGTACTCCTTTTCACATCCAAAAGAAGGATCATAGTCCTTGACATAACTCGGGTACGTGGGTTCGTAAGATCCCAAACGCAGCTATTATGCGCCCCTGCGTGATTTTTTTTTTCTATAACTAATTTACGGTGTGACCGAGAATAGTTTATACATTACTTCGGGTACGTAGGGTCGTGACTCCCCAAACGCAGACGGTATGCGCCCCTGCGGGTTTTTTTTCTATAATAAAACAAGAGAAAATTTTTCTTTTTTTTATGTGTATGCATTTATTTAGTTTCTTTCATCACGAGAATAATACAAAAGAAAAGTCATCAACTAGTAATATCGTCAATTATTTCCAAACAAAAGAGAACTCGGGGATATCAGAAAAGAAAGAGAAAAAAAACGGGGTTTAATTTCTGTCAGGCTCATATCCTTTACGTCTTTTGAAGTCTTGTTGCCAATCTCGTTGACAATCAGGACAATGTTTCTTGGTGGTACCACGTCGACCACAACTATAGCACAATACCATCTGTGTGACGTTTCTATCAGGACAGTGACTCAATTTGTGATATGGACTACTACATAGGTAACAACCTTTCTTGGGCGGGGTGGCTTGGTGTCGTTCTCTTTTCGATGGCGTCCCCAGAACTTCGAGATGAGGATCTTCGTTTCCAAGGGATGTCTGAGTAGCCACATTCAACGTCATCACGTTTTTCACCTCTAAATAAGTCCCATCAGTTTGAACAGCCACGTCAAGAGTAAGTGGAACAGCCGTATCTCGAGTTTGTGTCCTCATAGTTTTCTTCCCAATAACCTCAGTTTGAGTTTTAGCGTCATTCATTTCAGGACTATATTGAGCATATACGTCTTTCATAGGGGGAACTTCGACTAGTCGGGTTGACGAGGAAACCACGTTCTCTTGCTGGTAAACCCGCTTAGCCTCCTTGACGGCTTCAAGAAACCCGGGATTGTCAGCGAGGAACATTTCGATATCCGAACGGTAGAGTTCGAGATATTCTTTCCATGAATCGCCCATGATGGAAAGTTACGATTTCTAGGAGAGGAAAGTGAAGGATTACGATATGTATGGTTTGAGATCTTCGACCGATACTTTAATTATTTTATTGTTATTTAATTCAGAGATTTCGTATACATTTGGTGATATTACTGACTTAATTACGTAAGGACCCGAATACTTTGGTGCAAGTTTAGCTGCAAAACCCTTTGCAGCTGAGGACAATACCCTGTTCCGAGATAATACCAATTCCCCCATTGTGTATTTGCGAGGTCTACGACGCAAATTATAATATTTCGCTTGTTGTTCGTGAGCATCTCTCACATTTTGTGAAATCATTCCGCGTAATTTCTCCATTTGCTTCATACGTTTTTTCCAAGACTCCACGTTGTCCTCGCCGAATTTCGTTTCCGACTCTAATTCGGCCCGCAACAGGTTTTTCGGGATTAACTCACGTCCCAAGTTTATAAATGCGGGTGTGCTTGTAATGCTGTATGGTGTGCGGTATTATAAGCAAACCGGAATTCAGAGAGATGCTCATCCCATTCTCTATGATTATCTCGTATAAAAGCAACTATCATGGTCTTCATGACACGGTTCACTCGTTCCACGGGATTGGCTTTGGGGTGGTATATAGGTGTCGAGATATGTCTCATCCCCCTAGACTCGGTAAGGTTCTCAAGGTCGATATTAATAAATTCCGTGCCATTATCGGTAAGGATGTTGGAAGGAGTTCCCCAACGATTTATCACGAGATCCTCAAGAGCAGTAGCGATTTTCTTTCCATTAGCTTTTCGTAATGGACAACATTCTATCCAACGAGAAAACAAATCTTGAATTACCAACAAAAATGCGAAACCACTTTTACTAGTAGGTAGTGGGCCTACTATATCGGCTGCTATTGTGGACCAAGGTCGATTATGAGCCCTCCAAGACATCAATCCCACTGGGCCTCTCTGATCTGCTTTAATTCTCTGACATATGTCGCATCGTTTGACAAAGTGACAAATGTCGCGAAACAACTTAGGCCAATAATAAAATCGTGTTACACGTGAAAATGTTTTGTCCACTCCCAAATGACCAGATTGAGGTAAGTCGTGGGATTCTCGCAAAATTTCCAATCGGAACTTTTTTGGTACAGCCAATTTCCATGTGTTTAAGTCAGGTATTAATTCGTCTACTAATGGACTCGGACATTGATAATATAATAATCCTTGATCGACTTTCCAATCGGGATTTCGCTCGGGATGTTTCTGAACTTCCAACATACGTTGGTTAAACCAATTATCAAGAGGATCGGTAAAAGACTCCGGTTTTCTATATGGCTCAGCAGACACAGCTAAAGACGAGATGAAAACATCATTTGATTCGGCTAAAGCCTTAGGTACTCTCGCTGAAATATCCTTTCTCCTGATTATTTGAAAATCATACATTTGAAGTTTTACGATCCAGTGAGCTAATCGCCCGGTAGGTTCTTTCAGTGCTAATAACCAATTCAAGCTATTAGTGTCGGTAGCGATAGTAAAGATTTGACCTTCTATATATGGCCGATATTTCTCAATAGCCCACAATACAGCGAAACATTCCTTTTCAGTTTGGGACCACTTTCTCTCTCCATCTGTCAAAGAGCGACTTGCAAAAGCTATAACTTTTTCCAGATCATCACTTTGTTGGGTTATGACCGCTCCCAAGCCCACAGGACTAGCATTAGTTTGGATCAGAAATGGGAGAGAAAAATCGGGATACGAAAGTAGTGGTGGTGATGAAAGCACACGTTTAATTTCCGCGAAGGCTATTATCTGAGCTTCCGACCATTCATACTTTTGTGAGGATTTTAGTAACCTAGTAATTGGTTCGGCTTTAGTAGCTAGATCTGGAATAAACCGACGATACCAAGATACCATCCCCAGGAAACTTCGAATTTTTCTGATGGTTTTTGGAACGGGATAGTTCAAAATTGGGGACACTTTATCGGGATCGATATGAATGCCGAAATTGTCAACAACAAAACCTAGGTATTGCACCGATGGCACACAAAAGTGGCATTTGTCGGGATTTATTGTCAAATTCGCTTCACGAATACTATGAAGAACTTGATGTAACCAGGATAAGTGTGCTTCAAAGGTCTCGGTTACTACAATAACGTCGTCAAGATAACAAAATGCGGCTGGATACATCCGTGAACCTATAATTTTATCCATGAGACATTGAAAGGTTGCTGGTGCACCTGTCAACCCATAAGGCATACGAGTGAATTGATATAGGCCTTTACCATCTACAGCAAATGCAGTTATCTCTTTGCTATCTTCCTCCAACGGTATTTGATAGTACGCCTGACTCAAGTCAATAGTAGAAATGTACTTAGCTCGTTTGAGTTGGTCTAATATTCCTTCTATCTTCGGGATGGGATATGCATCCTTTCGAGATACTTTATTGACCTCACGATAATCCAAGCAAAATCTACGCCCTCCATTTTGTTTAGAAACTATAACTAATGGCGAAGACCAGTCACTATTTGAAGGTTCAATGATTCCAGATTTCAACATTTTATCTACCTCAGTACAAATATATGAATAGATTATAGGAGATACACGACGAAATTTTTGTTTAATTGGAGGGTGGTATCCAACATCGATTCGATGTCTAATTAAATCAGTAACAGGTAATCTATCAGGAACTGGAGGAATTTCAGTTTCCACCAATTTTCTCAATTTGGAAATTTCCATGACCGTTATTGCAAATAAACCACAACTATGATTACCAGAATCTCTTTCCAACTCAAAATTAAACTTTCTACGCGAGTCCTCACCAAAACTCCAAGATGGTGTAGAAAAATCAATATATATCTCAAACTGAGCGAGAAAATCTAAACCTAAAATGACTGGTTTAGGGAGAAACGGTAGTACGCATACGGGGATCTGTGAGCATTTATCTCTGAGTGTAATAGGTAGAAGTATTTGCAACTCACATACCTCTTTTCGATTATCGGCCAATCGTACGGGAATATAACTTTTCATTTCGGGGAAAGAATGCTTACGAAGTTCTTCAGCAAAGCCAGATTCGACAAAAGTTCTAGTGGCTCCAGAATCTATCATAGCGGGAACCGTCATCTCAACTATTTTCACCATAACAATCAAAGATGATTTATAAGATCCAGTATCACAAAATGACGACAACGTTATCTCCGGGATTACAGACACATCGGTATCTGCGAGAGATTGAACTAACGGGATAGATTTCCGAGCACCATCACGAGCAAGCTGATCTGCTTTTACATTTTCAATAACACCCGAGTGACCTTTAACGTACACCCAATCTACATCTACAAATTTCGAAAGGGCTTCCAGCAGACGTTCAAAGTGTAATCGATTTTTTACAGCATGTTTCGTATCCTCTTTCCAACCGTTAATTTTCCAAACTGGAATCCATTTCGTCACGGCGTTAATCAAAAACATTGAATCGGTGTGTATTCTCATATAGTGTGAACCTAAAAGATGTACCATTTCGGCGGCTGCAATCGCTGCCTCTATTTCCGCATAATTATTTGTATTTCCACCATACACTGGGCGAGAGATGTTTAAGGGATGATATTCGCCAAAATAAACACCTATACCAACTCTAGCTGCTGACGTACCATTCCCCTCACAACACCCGTCTGTCCAGACATCTGTATACTCATTCATATCATCTCGGGATTCAAATTCGATCTTCTCACCAAATTCAAGATGCGGACTCAAACTGTCATCTGACAGTTTTTGAACCTCCTGCGTCCGCTTCAGTGGTTCTGTAATTGGTTTCCCTGACAATGAGGACAATTTACCTTAGTAAATCCTCGTTTACCACAACGATAACAGAAAACATTCAACGGCATTTTACATTCACGAAACCTATGACCAGTCTCATTACAATTCCAACATTTTTCAGGGAGAAGATCTTGTGAAATCTGTTGATTAGAAGTTGATGTACCCTTGGGACCATTATCGTCTTTCTGATTTTGCGATTTGCCCTTCTCTACACGTGATTTCCCCTTCCCGCGAATTTCATTGCTCGAAAAAGGTAAGGTCTTAAGTGCATTAACCTCAGGGAAAAATTCGCTGACATTTTCTTCAGGAAACTCGGGAGTCATAGAAGCGACTTGGTTTCGAGATCGGGAGGTTTTCGGCGGGTGATAAGCAAGTTCTGAATCCAAAGAATTTTCGGGAGTGGGAGGAGCACGAAATTGTTGAGCTGAACGATACAGATTTTCGCATTGCCTGGAGACTTCTTCGAGATGGTTAAAACTTCGAAATTCGTCTGGGCGGATAGAAATTTTCAACCTAGGTTGCATATTCCGAATGGCACATTCAATCATCTGCCGCTCCGACCACGGTGGAATAAGACGACTCATCAAAGCATGTAAACAAGTTAGGAAGTCCGCTACTGGTTCTCGTTCACCCTGGGTACGATTCATTACCTCACATTGCAATGCAAATTGATAATCACGGATAATGAATCTATCTCGGAATGCGTGTATGAAATCCTGAAAAGATGAAAAAGATACCCTCTTGTCTCGAAACCAGACTAATGCCACCTCTGACAAGAAAAACGGAAGACATTCAAGAAAATCGAGTTCGTCGACTGGCATGATCCTCATACCTTCTTGCAACCGAATGAGAAAAGATTCAGCATTTCCCTTACCAGTAAATCTGATGTTCCATTTTCGCATTATATCAAAAACGGAAGCTAAGTTACGAGTTGGAATCCGTACCACACGTGCAGAAGATGTTTCTTGTGGATAATGTTGAAACTGAGACTGCCTCTGTGAATAACGAGATTCGGGATAAGTTGTTTGATTGGTTGTAAAATCGGGATGACGTGTAACAGGATAACATTCCTCCCTGTCATGTCCAAATTCGGAGACATCTAGAGTCCTCCGATTTTCGTGCATCACCTCAAAATTCACATTTCTGGTTCGATCATACATCTCAGGCCGTGAATATCGAATATCTTGTCTAATATGAACAGGGGGGCCACTCCTCACTTCGCCTGAGGAACTTGATTCAGGTTGTTCAGTCAGCCCAATTTGACGGTTAGGGTTTTGAATAGCAGTGACTGGTATTAAAAATTCAGGAGCAACTTCCACCGTATCGTTTATCTGAGAAGATTGACGATTTTCATTTGTATCTATCTGAGAAGATTGACGATTTTCATTCGTATTGGTATCAGGTGATATGGTAGAGTTTCCAAGGGTTGGTTGAAAAATATCGGGATCTATATTAGACTGTGAATTTTGAATTACCACGTCCGTTTCTGTCGGTGTACGTCGCCGCTCAATATCATCGAAATCAATCAAACTAGTATCTCTATCATTTGAAATCTCAATATGCGGAATTGCACCAAAGTTACTCGGATCCTGTCCCCAAAATTTCAATAAACGAGTACGTTGGACATGAATTATTCCACTGGTTGGCAGATTTCGAATTTGCAATTCTCGTATCAATGTATTCGAATCTAAAGATAAAATCCAATCAGCTACCTGCTGTCTCGTGGCAGTCATATTTAATAATCTCTAAGTCTAATCTACCAAAAAAAAAAAAAAAATTCTCTTTTATTTTTTTTTTTTTAAACCTTTGATCAAAATAGAATGGTTATATAATAAAATGTAATACTTTCGATGATAAATTTCTATTTTTGTAAACAAAAAAAAATTAATTAGTTAATAATAAATATCATCGATTATAATTATTCAATAATAAATGACACCAAAAAAAAATTATTTAATAAATACATTTTCTCTATTTATTTTAACATAACAAATCTTATAACAAATGCAATTTTTCTATTTTATTTATTTTTATTCTATTCTATTCTATTTCTATTATTTTTATTTTTATTTTACTTTTTAATATTTTTGATCAAATTTTAAGATAACATTAAATTAAAAATTTAATGTATTGTGATAAGTTAATTTATCACAATATAAACCGGGATGTTTTCTCAACTGCGTATTATGTAAAATAAAATTCTATAATCCATATAAATGTTCTAATTTTCTCAACATAATAAATTAACGGGATGCGAGATGTATTTATCACTATAAACAACGAGATAATTTGTCGATTAGACGTTATGTTAAATAAAATTCTTCAATTTTACCTCTATCTTCAATAGCTTCAATGTTTTCAAACACAAAAGTTACTCAAAAGAAATCATTGATACGAGAACACAACAATAGCGAGAAAAAAAATGTAAACACAATATAAACACTACCATCAAAAGTCAAACCAACCAAATAAATTTTTTCAATGTTTTATCCAAAATAAAAAAAATGATTTCCAAAACTATAGTGCCAAACTCGTTTTAATTAATTGCAAATTATCACACCAAAACAAAGTTTCAAGTCAAATAAAACAAGAGGAAAAAAAAATCAAATTGTATAAACAATATATCAAAATAAATTAAAATTCTTTTTTTTACCTGATAATATCTAATTCGATGTAATTGTCCGATATTTTATTTCCAGAAGAATAAAGAAAAACACTTCGAATGCCCAGCGAGATATGTTTTCCAGAATCCGGAAATACAAAACACAGAAGTTCTGATTCGAACGAAACTCTGATATACTGCGCACACACGATACATCGGGGAATGTTAGGTAAAAACTAAAGGCGCATTCACAGCTCAAAGCAACGTTTATAAAATTCACAATGTGACTATGTTTTAAGCTGCATTAATAGGATTATTTCTTTTCCATATCACAAAATCGTAAATACCAGCCGGAATCGAAACATCAAATAATATTCAAGAAATTAAATTTAAATTTGAATACAAGTAGATAACGAAAATAAGTAGCTATTCCGACATGTAAACATTCAACCAAATCAAAATATTCGACCAAAATAAATAATACAATTTTAGAACTTTCTCGGTAAATATGTTTGAATTAAAATTCCGTATCAAATAATTTTATAAACCGAAAAAAAATTTTAATTACAAAAAAAATTTTCAATCAAATTATACAATTAAATTATTATCACGCCTTTATTTTCTTTTATTAACCCCAAACATTTTATATAAAAAAAACTACAAATATAATTAATTTAAGCAATCAAACCACAATTAAAATTTCACATTTCATTAAACAAATCTTTTCTCAAATTTTTCTATCTGAACAAAACTAAAATCTTGGAAATTTCTAATAATAAAATAGAACTTTTTAAATAATTCAAACCTATCAAACACACCATAACATTTTTATTTTATTGAATAAATTCAAACTCAAAAGATGAATGATTTGACAGCACAAACAAAAAAAAAAATTGAAATAAGCAGAATCCTGGCAGGATCGCCATTTGTGACGTTACAATTGTTTAGAGTATCGCCC
>JABFPP010000208.1:0-10787 GCA_022817365.1 Mallateleia sp. ZL-2020
GCTTTACATCGTTATCAACGATTCACATAAAACGAAACAGCTTTTTTAAAAACATTGTTTATAACATTTTTTATTTGTTATAAACTTATTATTAGTAAAACTTATGCAAAAGTCTGCATAAATCATTTTCGAACAGAAAAACTTTACATCGTTATCAACGATTCACATAAATGAAACAGCTATTTTACAAACTTTGTTTATAACGTTTTCCATTTGTTATAAATTATTTATTTGTAAAGCTTATGCAAAAGTCTGCATAAATCGTTTTCGAACAGAAAAACCTTACATCATTATATTCATTTTTTGCATACATTTTATGTCTCGTTTTATCTCAATTCAAAATGAATTAGAATGTAATGTATAAGACACAAAATTCACATTTTTTAATTAGCCTACTACACGGTTATACTACCATTATTAATTTTGTAAGTTATATTTGACAGTTTACACCATGCATTATACTGTCATCATTAACTAGCCTACCACATGATTATACTATGAAAATAAAGTATAAGGCTAACTAATTATGATAGTATAATTTACTATATATTACTGTAATTAATATAATATAACTTATTCGAATTGACATTTTGTGTAACAAATTTCAGATACCAATAATATTCTGCAATTCTTACTGATCTGAATTTATTTATAATCATTATTTAATTCATTTAGACACTCTTAATGTATTAAAAAACTCTAAGGGAATTTGTTATGTATACACTTATATACTCTCATAAACTTTTAAACATACGCTCGTGTACTCTAGTATACGTTTTTGTACTCTCTTGTCCGAATAGCCACTTTCTCGTAATAAATAACATACTTAATTTTAGGGAGTGTCTGTTTCCAAGGAAAAGCATATAGATGTCATTTTTTAAAATGTGTATATTATTATTTTTGGCGGCAAATTCAAATGAACGAAGCCCTTATAATAATAAATTTTCGACAGTTAATAAATAATGTATTAAAGTGTTTTAAATTATTGGTATACTTGATAACTAATTGAATGTTTAAGGTTTAATTTAAATTTGATTTAAATCAAACAAATCTATTTAAATCTGATTTAAATAAAAGAAAATCGACTTTTTTATTTTATTTTATTTTTTTTTTTTTTAATCATGATTATTTTGCAACCCTGATCTTATACCATTACTTAACCATTATCTGAGTCAATACCAGATTTTAAGCCTGCATACCCCTAATAAATAACAATAGAAGGTCATGACTTAACTAAACTGATTATTAAATATAAATGATTATTAACATTTTATATATAACATGCAGTTTATGAAATAGCAAAATTATATTCTATAACTTCGAAGATGCAAGCAAAATATATTATAAAATAATTAAATTAGATATAATTAGAAAAGAGGTTTATTTTGATGCAATTTTTCCAAGTTTGATATTTGTACTTTAATAAAATAAACAAGTCAATGTGTAAATATATTATATTCTATAATATATTTCTAGAGAATTGACTTTGACAAATTATGTAAATGCATTATTATTTGAATAATAATAGTATTTGTTTATTGCAAATCCAATTAGACCACTATAAATAAACAGCATTACTATTCAAATAATAACTCACTCACTATATTTCATAGTGAACTTCTTAGATATGTACTACAGAATATATTTATTAATTAAATGGTTTATCTCATAAAAATACTTAGATTAATCTTGGAAAACACTTATACATGATAATACGTTATAAATTATAAACAAAACTAATTTCAAAAGTAAAATAACTATGCTAGTACAATATAACATAGTTACATTATACTAATTAACTATTATAACTAAAATAACTAATTATTTAACTATATCAACTCAAATTTAATAATATATTTGACACATTTATTTTAATTCGTCCTGAATTTTGTTTATTTCATTTTATTTTATACATATTTTTAAACAGTTATACATTTTTATGCAATTAATTCAACATTTTTGAAATTCTTCGAGGGTTTGAAGGTTTATCAATTCAAATTATATATTTTTAGAAATAAATTTACATTAAAATAAAATAATTATTAGCTACATTATTAGGACAAATTTTAAAAGGTTTGGCTCGTTACATAATATCACATCTTTTTGTGGTGAAATTTAGAAACATCTTTGTAAAGACATAACTTGACTCGTACCCTTTTTACCTTTTACAGGTTTTTTTGTGGGGTAAACTATTTATTTGTAAAACTTATGCAAAAGCCTGCATACATCATTTTCGAACAGACAAACTTTACATCGTTATCAACGATTCAAACAAAAACGAAACAGATACTTTAAAAAATTGTATGTAACAGTTTTTATATGTTAAAAATTATTTATTTATAAATTATAATATATTATAAATATATACATATTTTACAAACTTTGTTTGCAATATTTTTTATTTATTATAAACAATGTAATTGTAAAACATACAAAAGCCTGCATAAATGATATTTGAGCAGAAAAACTTTATATCGTTATCAACTGTTTAATAAATGAAACAGATATTTTACAAACTTTGTAACATTTTTTATTTGTCATAAACTATTTATATGTAAAACTTATGCAAAAGCCTGCATAAATTATTTTCGAGCAGACAACTTTACATTGTTGTCAACGATACATATAAATGAAACATATATTTTACAAACTTTGTTTATAACGTTTTCCATTTGTTATAAACTATATAGTTGCAGAACATATATAAAAGCCCGCATGTATGATTTTTGAACTGAAAATAATATCTATCTTTATCAGGTACTAACGTCGGTTCCACCGCTAGTGTTTCTCTCGAGTTTCGCTGAATAGATTGATTTTCAAAAAATAGCATTTCCATATGACAAAGTTCTGTTTGTAGAACATTTGAACTGAAATTTAGTGTTACATTTAGTACATAAATATGAAATTAAAAATAATGAACTTAAAAGTGTAATAATGAAAATAGTAAGTATAATTGTAAAACTTGCATAAAAGAAAACAAAGGTACTGTAAAATGGTTAAAGAGGAGCCAAAAGTATTTTCTTCATAGGTGTCGCAATCGGTGTACATTGAAAGAAATCGTTCTCGTCGCCAAAGAATGCGACGACACGGGAAGAAAAGAAAGATGACCGAATTACCGGACTGCATCTCACCAGCGAGAAAAAACGCAGCTTTTGGTACAGTAAGTCCTGGATAGGTTTGGCCAACCGAACCCCGGGCCCTTAAGGTTCAAACGTTACGGTTATGAACCCAGGGTTGCCGTGCCGTTCCGAATCATGCAAAGTCATATTATTAATCTAAATCTAAGTCATATTATTATTGAGTTAATAAGTTCTTCGAATTATTGCAAGCGGAGTGACGAATGTTTCATGCTCTCCGATTTATGAGTGATATTCAGATGAAGGTTTGTATATTTTACCAATCACTTAGCCTTGGAAGTTGAAGGGTTCATTGTGAGATATACAAATTTTCACATGAAATTGGGGGTGTCTCTAAGGTTGTCTTCCGCATATTAGATTTGGCTGGGATAAATTTTAAATAATGTTTTCTATCATTTAAAAGTATTTTAAGAAGCAATTCACAGAAGTCATATCTTCTGTGTGATATTTCCTAACAGAAAAAATGTTTGCTTCCGTGTACATAAAAAAAATTAATAAATAAATACTTCGATGTGCTGACGCACTCGATATATAATTTTGATGCAGATACATCTGCAAACAACGAAAAAGAAGAGAGGCCAAGTGTGAATTCAGAAACTATTGCGTACCGAAGAGGCGACCGAACCAATTAATATTAGACCAGTTGCAAGTACAGTGGACATCATTTTAATGGCATTAAAGTTTGCAGAAATGAATTCACTTTCTAACACACAGACAGCAAATTTGTTCAAATTACTGAATAGTATATTTGAAGAACCCATTTTTCCCGATACTAGGTATCTTGTTGATGCCATGTTCAACTCATCGTCAGGTATAACATATTATGCCATTTGCACTGCATGCGAAAGTTACATCGGTTCCTACACGAAATGTCAGCGGTACATAAGATGTGATAATTGTGGAATGAATATTAACATTCAAGATGAATCTTTCAGTAATTTTTTTATGTTGGACCCGACCCAACAAATAAAAAGTCTAATTAATACCCATTTTATTTATTATGATCATGTTACAAAAGAAAAATTACATAACCCTGGAATTTTTCAAGATATATACGATGGATTAATGTATCGGAAAGTTACTCATAATTTGAAAGAGACTGGCACAAATGACTATGTAACACTTGTTTTTAATTCGGATGGTGCAGCTGTCTTCGAGAGTTCCAATTTTTCCGTTTGGCCAATTCAGTTCGTTGTAAACGAGATTCCGGCAGAAGCCAGGTTTACGTCACAAATTTTGGGCGGGCTATGGTTTGGCAAATGTAAGCCAAATATGAACGTCTTTCTCCAACCTTTCGTACACAGTATGAACGATTTTACGAACAGAGGTTTTGTGTGCCGCGTGAATGGAAAAAAACGGCAAATAAAAGTTATTCCAATCTGCTGTTGCGCTGATAGCGTGGCTAGGGCACCAATGCAGGGGATAACTCAATTTAACGGATACTATGGCTGCAGTTGGTGTTTGCATGAAGGTTCTTTTATAGAAGGCTCAGTACGATATCCGTTAGAGGTTGAACCAAGTGCCAAACGAACATATGCTGAATCACTAAATCATAACAGAAGCTATAGATATTGGAAAGGCGAGCAAAGGTTTTTTAACAGCATCTCCATTAATCAATTTAACTTACTTTGACATTATTGACGGCTTCGTACCTGATTACCTTCACAAGATTGCCGAAGGAGTTGCAAAAAAATTCTTAACTGAATATTGGTTGGAAGACCCAAAAACATACGCTGTTGTAAATAATTTACAAGATGTACTGGATGAGTTGATTATGAATATTAAAGTGCCTGTACAAATTGCACGTCGAATTAGGTCCGTAAGCAACCGTAAACATTACAAAGGAAAAGAGTGGGAAAATTGGACATTATTCTTTAGTTTACCACTTATAAACGAAGTGTTACATCCTAAATACGCAACACATTGGGGAAAACTTGTAGAAGCAGTTCATATTTTATTACAAAGTGAAATTAAAATAGAATTAATCGATCGAGCTGATCTATTGCTTCACGAATTTGTTGCAGAAACAGAAGGTCTGTATGGCGCAACTGCCATGACATACAACATGCATCAACTCATTCATATGGCTGATAGTGTTCTCAATTGGGGACCATTATGGTGTCATAGCGGTTATGTCTTCGAATCGGGTAATGGACAATTATTGAAGAAAATTCATGCTGCCAAAGGAGTTTGTAGTCAGATATGCAGATTTGTAACAATGACCCAGAGCGTAGATTTCATAATAAATACTGTTCCTCGGGATACTATAAATGTCGCTATGAAATACAATATAAAAGTGAATCAAAAGATGATTCTAAACTGTGTCAAATACGCAAATACAAGATACTTTGGTAAAGGCAAACCTGCAAACGAAGATGTATTACAAAATCTAAGGATGGAAAATGTGGATTATCAAACATACCGCAGAATTGTGAGGCATGGTTGCTTATATACATCTTGTTTAAAAATTAATAGACGTTCAGACAATTCTTTTGCTCAATTATCCGATGGCACTTACATTCAAGTTCAAGAATTTATGTTAAATGAACGCATAGGAAACGAAATAACGGTCGCAAGGAAATTAGTAACGTCAAACGCTTTTCAAAATTCATGTCCACTTTTCCAACAAGTGAATGAAATAAGTAACCAACTATTTTCAATAAGCACAACAGATATTTCAAAGCCTTGCGTCTACATAAAATTATTGAACAAGTCATACATATGCGCTTTACCGAATTTGCTGCATTATTAAATATACACAATGAGATATTGTTATTGTGCCTTCAAAACCTTTTACTACCGAGAAACATCAAGTCCTGGGTGTATTCGTGCAACGAAACCCTGGGCTCCTGAAGAAAAAGCCCATATGACTTGAATGTAGGGTTGCCGTTCCGTGCCGTTCTATAAATGAAATGCAGATGCACTTTTCAACAATGCCGAAGGAATCGGGGAAACGCGGAAATACGTCTAAACTGAATGGGAATCTTCTAAGCTATAAAACATGTAAAGGAATCTGTTCAAACCACTGAAAATACAATAATGGACAATCGATATTTTTTGACAACACAGGGATATGAAGTCCCGAGTTTGTTCGTGCGACCGAATCTCGGCCACCTGACATCTTAAGCCCCGCTGGCTTGAGTCTAGGGTTGCCGTGCCGATTCGATGCGCTTTTTAAACCTTGGCGAAAGAACTGGAGCAAACACAGAAATCCAGATAATTGAATTGGAATCTCCCAAGCCTACGTAACTGTAAAACGAAACTGCGAACCGTCGTAAATAAAGTAATAGAAAATTTATATATTCTGAGCTCCTGAGATTCAAGCTTTACTGCCATGAGTTGAGGATTGCCGTGCTGTCGCATACTACAGATGCAATATTAGGTATAGAATTCTTCAAATGTAAAGCAGAGAACTTCAACGACAAATTTGGCAAACAGTGAAGTAGTTGAATAGAACCTTGTTGACGTTCCATACGGTGTTGTTACAGCAGGGCAACCGAGCCATTTTCTTTGTCTTCGTCGCTTGTTTTTTAGCCGCTGCACAGCCAATCTACAAAAGCTTAGAACAAAATATGAAATAGGCGAAACGCACGTGCATTATGAAAAGTGCGCGAGAAAGCATCACAATGTTTTGAAGTCGATTTTGTATTCATATGGCGGGGCGAAAAAATAACACGACAGATTGTGTCCATATCGTTCCACGGCGAACATTATATCGACGCAGAAATCAGCAAGAAAATCAGGTGTGTTAATAAATGTTATTAATTACATAATATTAGTACGAATGTGTGCGTTATTAACTTGCATTTACATACAATTATTGAACAAGTCGTACATGTGCGATTTACCGAATTTGCTCCATTATTAAATATATTCATTGAGACAATATTATTGTGTCTTCAGAACCTTTTACTACCGAGAGACATCAAGTCCTGCAACGGGTGTGTTCGTGCAGCGGAACCCTGGGCACCTCAGGTATAAGCCCTGCTGACTTGAGTGTAAAGTCGTCATGCCATGTCTATAAAAAACATGAACGCGATATTAGATACCTGTACCAAATTGTACTTGATGACCAGCAGCCTGACCACAAGTTAGCTGACAATTTCACCGATAAGTGGTTAGTTTATTGGTTGTCACAGAACGTTTATTAGGGGGATGTTAATTGTGTTAAATGTGGGACGTAAATGATCGGCCTCTGAGCTCGTATAATAATATAATAAATATATTTACTATAAAATTATATAATAATATGTAATAAACAATACAGAGTCTTAAATAAACCTAATATATAGTAAAATTATTGGATATGAAAGACATTTTCAAGAGTAATTAAATGAAGTCTGTAATTTTAAAAATAACTACGAAATTATATCATAATCTTCTATTACAATTGTAATTAAACAAGAACGTGTTACAAAAATTTAAATCTAATCTTTTTTCGAATATTAAAGATGTTCTAAAAAGCTCTTAATTAATTAATTAATTAATTAATTAATTTATTTATTTATTTATTTATTTATTTATTAATCAATTAAATCCAGCGGTTAAACCATTACAGGATTATAGGATTACAAAGTATGGTATAGTTAGGCGCAATTAACATAGTATAGTACGGAATTAATTAATTCGTCCAAGGTCGACGCAAACAAATCTATTTCACCGCGATTCGCACATAAAAATCCATTTGTTTCGGAAATCATTTTAAACATTGTTGATTTTCTAACGTAGGTATTAGTTGTTCAAGGAATATAAAGAATAGAAGGGACTCTCGACGCATATTGAGGTACAGAAAAAGGGATCTATAAGTCTACAAGAAAAGGGATCTATAAGAGATCATTAAGTAGAGATGGAAAGTCAATGAGTCCTCGGGTTATTTTTATAGTATAAACAATAAGATGTATTCTTCTTCTATCCTTCAAAGAAACCAAGTCGTATAGAGAATATAAGAATAAATTATTGATACCTCGCTCGGGATAATTACCCGTTTTTTTCCAATGTAAAAATTTGGCAAAACGACGTTGACAATTTTTAATAATGGAACTATACTTCGCAAAATCAGTTGTCCAAATTATGTCCGCATATTCAAGTGTAGGTCTAACCAGAGAAAAAAAGAGAACGCGTAATACCTCGACAGACTCCATACCCCTACCAAGTCTTATCAAAAATCCTAGAGTTCTATTAGCTGCTTTAGATATTTCCAAAGAAAAAATGCAAATTTCTTTGCAGTTAATAATGAACAATCATTATTTTTTATTGGAAACTGACATTTATCAAAACGTCATCTGGATGAATTACTTTTATTGCAAAATTAAAAAATAACATGATAAATTATATGAAAAGTAGAAAGAAAATAACATGCGCACAATATAATTTAATATAGTACAACTGTATTAAATTATGATTGATACTAAATAAAAATTGTATATCCTTAGAGTATATTTCAATCGAAGTGCCCTTTTTGATTCTGCGACGCCACGGCCAATGTCAGATGTTAATATGTTCAACAACTATATAATTAATATCATTGCTTTTTAGTTGCTTCAAAAATGCTTTAAGGTAGTTATATATGTGTCAAACGAAGACAGAATTTAACGACCTTACATATCTATTGACTGAATAAAAATGAATATTATCGTGTATTATTTAATGTTTAATTTGATGAGAGATTGTTGTAAAACTTTTTTCTAACAAACTAATTACAAAAGACAACAAAAAAGACGCAAATAAAGATATATAATACAATATGCAATATTATAATATATTTTGTATATTTTTATATATATACACAATATATGTAAAACATATTTTATAAAAATAAAAAAAATAGACATACAAATAAACAAACAAAAAAAAAGAACAAAATAATACCATGTAGTGTATCCATATAGGATCCCCATGTAAGATCCCTAAATAGGATCCCCATATGATATCCCCATATAGGATCCCCATATAGGATCCCCATATAGGATCCCCATATAGGATCCCCACATAGAATCCCCATATAGGATCCCCATATAGGATCCCCATATAGAATCCCCATATAGGAAAACTAAATAGAATCTCTGTACAGGATTGTGCTACATATATTTTCCACATAGGATTTCTGTATACGGTATCCATGAAGGATCCCCATATAGGAACTCTAAATAGAATACCTGTACAGATTCTACTACATGTATTTTCCACATAGGATTTCTATATAGGGTATCCATATAGGATTCGCACATAGTAAGTGTAAATACAATCCCTGTATAGGATTCTACAACGGGTAGTTCCTACATAGGATTTACATATGGGATATTCATATAGTATCGCCGTATGGAAACCGAACATTACATTTTTTTTATTAATAATAATTTTAAAATATAACAACCTGCGTAAAGCTATGTTTTATTGTATGCAAAGTACGTTCTAATAATGCGATGTTCTTGGAATAATAAGCCTTCCAACATGTACGGTACAAGTATTGTTAGATTCTTTTTAATTTAATTTTTAAATATCATAATGTAACTTATACGCTTATTATACAAAGTTATAAAAATTCTTTGCTTATTTTATACTAAGATTCTATATTTATTATTTAAGAGGATTTCTCAGCTGAAAGTACTAGATTTAGTGTCTTTTGTAATAAAAACAGTATAAATAATTGTTTTGATATACAATGGGCAGACTTGCAAGATGGGAAAATATTATTGTCTATAAAGACATAATTTTAAAACAATTATGTTTACGATTAAAGAAATCTCGTTTTTGATGTGAGAATGAAACGAGATTTCTTTATTCGTGAACAGTCTTGTTTAAAAAATATGTTTTTACAGTTAGTAATATTCTCCTATGATGCAAGAATCAGAGTCTGCCCATTATATATAAAAATGATTATTAATATTAATTTTATTATAAAAGGCACTAAATCTAGTGACTATTGACTGCAAAATTCCCTTAATTGAAATATTATTTAATATTTATTATTTTAGTTATACGTCTTCTACGTGTCAGCAATGATACTGCGTATTATAGATATATTTGTTGGATATTTTTATCACGCGTTCTCAATGAAATTACTAAGAGTCTCAATAAACATGACAAAAATTACATGTGGGCATCTGTATAATAATCAATGTAGGTGCTATTTGTTATTATTAATTTTTATACATAACTGTACGTTCTAACTGCGTAGTTGTAATCGAATATTTTTCTTTGCACTGGACCATCCTGTACTGTTCATCAGCGGTAAGTTGATAGCTTTGATATACCTCGTTAGGAATAGCAATTAATTTTCAGTCGCATTTTTTTGTGTATATTGTTACCAATTTTTTTATCCGTAGTTACGTGTATGTAAAATTCGTTAAATTAAAAGAATAACTCTAAAATTTTGTTTCAAATTTTATATGCTGACCCCATATAGGGTCCCCATATAGGATCCCCATATAGGATTCCCATATAGGATCCCCATATAGGATTCGCATGCCATAATTTCATATAGGTTCCCTATATAGGAAGCCTATATGGGATTCCTATATAGGAATCCCATATAGTTTTTTGCAGCAGGGTGGCTAATTTAGGTGTTTTTAATATAGAAATTAAATCCGAAGTGAGGTTAAAAGTAATATTCATTTTCAGAGATGATTTTAAGGTTACGCGCTGTTAAGT